>CM065382.1:32392500-32637500 GCA_033060915.1 Euryodendron excelsum
ATTACTTTCATTGATGATTACTCAAGATATGGGTATATTTATTTGATGTGCTGTAAGTTTGTTTACTTTGAGAAATTCAAAGTGTTTAAGATAGAAATAGAAAAGCGTCATGGTAAATGTATCAAGACACTACGATCTGATCGTGGTGGGGAGTACCTCTTGGGAGAATTTTTAGATTACTTATCAAATGAGGGAATTGAGTCCTAGTTGTCTGCACCAGGTATGCCACAACAGAATGGTGTAGCAGTAAGAAGAAACATAACTCTTATGGATATGGTCAGATTTATGATGAGTTATTCAGATTTGTCTAATTTGTTTTGGGCCTGTAAGCACCTCATTTTTGCTCGCTCGGCAGTCTCGAGTCCGTCCAGACTTGTATTCAAGTCGATATGGACATATTTTGAGTCAACTCAAATTTTCAAGTCTAATCTAGTCAATCCATCGCTTCGCGGGCCCAAATAGAGGCAAAAATGACCAAATTGCCCTTTGGGGCATTGTTCGGTCCAATTCCAATGGGCACGTCTTCTCAAAGACGAGAAGTTCCCTTTTGAAATCCAATTCCAATCAAACTTCGAGTCCAATTCAAAATTCCAATCCGTCCCTTCAGAAAGTTGATTCTTCGAGGTGGTACGTCCATCCAATCCGACACGTTTTTTGAAGAAAGTTCTTTGAAACGCTAAGTCTCTTTAAACCCGCCGACTAAGACGAGACTTGAAGTCCTCGAGATGGTAGAACGGTCCACTTTTGGCGCTTGCTAGGCCCACCAATGCAGTAATGTCCACGCCTTTTGAGAAAGTTAATTCCTCAGGCGCTAAGTCCATCTAACAGCTTCCCGAGATCAGGTAGTCTCGGGAATGATTGCGAACCGTCAGAGTAGCGGAAGTACTCGTAAATATCGCAATCGTCAGAGTGATGGAAGCACTCATAAACAGGTCGATATAGGGAATTGCCAACAAAGCCCTGTATCATGGGACCGCTGCCAGAGTGGCGGAAACACTCAAAACCTAGGTCAACACCGGTGCCTGCTAGCCCAGTTCGGTAAAAAATGACCAAACTGTCCCTAGGGTCATTTTTGGCACGTTTCTCGAGAAAGTACCTAAGTCCTCAGAACGGTAAGTCCACCTTTCTAAGATTATCTTAAAGGCAATCCAACATGATTAGGTGCCGTCTAGTCAGTTTCGGGCCAATTTCGAGACTTTTTGGTGAAGATGACCATTTTGCCCCTAGGCATTCGAATGCCTCAGGAACCACACCGACTCTGGGTGTCAAACTGGTAACCTCCCAAGAATGCTTTTTGTAGTATTCTCGACCTTTTGTTATTTTTCTGGATCATTTTGAGTCAATTCTGGCAAACTTGGTGCAAAATGATCATTTTGCCCCTAGTGGGCCAGTTGCCTTTTCCGACCACACTGGCTCTGGGTATCAAACCGGTAACCTCCTAGAACATTGTAAATAATGTTTCCAAACCTCGAGTCTTCTTCTGGGACATTCTGAGTCCGTCCCGGTAGCTTTCCGGCTCAGTTAACCGTTTTGCCCCTAATGGCCCGGTCAACCTTTCTAACACATCTTGACATTATTCTTCAAGTTCGTTACCCTTGGGACCCTATTTAAAGGGTTCCTGTCCCTTTTCGGCCTTTCGGGTCATTCTCGGCCCTTTCAAATTATTCTAGGACTTTCTGGAGCCACTCCTAGTGAAGCTAGGCTAAAAATTACATAGTAGTCACTAGTACAGGCACCCAAATCTTCTGAAGATATGTTGCTTGCCGACTTAAAAGCTTTCATAAGGCAGTGGCACCAAGCCAAAAATTGGCTTGGTGCCACTCCTAGTGGCGCCAATGTGTTCTTTGGCCTAGCGCCACTGTAATAGGCGCTAGGTTTTTCTTCTCTTTATAAATACAGAGTCTCTTCCTGCTTGAAAGAGGTCCGCAAACTTAGTCCAAAAACCCTATTCTTCAATACACAGAGCTCGTAGCCTCTCCAAACCCTAGTCTTCTTTAGGTTCTTCAAACCCTAGCCTCCATACACAAACCCTAGTTCTTATACACTTACATATACTCCTATACACTCCTACACTAGCCTCCAAAGCCTCCATTGAAGACCTGAAGTGCTGCAACTCGAGGCTCTCGAAGATCAAGACAAGCCCTTGAAGATTGACGCAAAGCGAAGCGAGGACCGAAGCAAACAAGCAAATAAAAGCAAGCAAAATAAGAAGATACAAGGTAGGCTTTCTTTTTACGTTTACGCAATTCCCCCCTCTCTCTTCTCTCTCCTAACCCACTTGGGTTTTTTTTTATTTTAATCCCCCATCTTCTTCCCCCCCTTTCTTGCATGCTTGAAACAAGGGACTTCTTGGTCCATGTGTGGGATTAGGTTATTGATGGTCACCGTGTTGGTGGCTTTCTCTTAGTCTAACCGGAGACCACGTGGGTTCAAACCCTTTGATTATATGGTGAAGCCTTAATCTTGCATGTTCACGACCCCAACTTGCATTGTGCATATCATGATCTTGCATACCACCAAAATTCATTTTCAAACTTGTTTTTCAAAACTTACATTAAAATTGTTTTCAAACTTACATCAAAATCTTCTTTTTCCAAACTTGTTTTCAAAATCACATTCCTAAGGTGATTCTAGCCTTTCCATGGCTAGGGTTGCTTTAGGAAAGTGTTACATTTAAAGTGGCCAATATCGTCCATATTTTCAAATTTCGTTGTTTTCAAAACCACTAACTTAGAGTGGTTCTAACCTTCTTTTGGTTAGAATCGCTTTAGGAAAGTGAGATACTTTATATACTTTCTAAAAACTCTCTTTTTAAATCCTCTCCAAAATCTCTCTTCCAACATACTTTCTAAAAATTGTCTCCAATCTCCTTTCCAAAATTGTTTTCCAAAACTCCCTGCAAAACTCTATTTTCCAAAACTCTTTTCGAAACTCCTCTCCAAAAAAGCTCCCTTTAACATTCAGTTTCTAGAAACATTCCCTAAATCTCTTTCCTAAAAAACTCTTTCCAAAAACTTTCTTTTCAAAATTTGCTTTCCAAAAACTCATTTTTAAGATCTCCTTCCAAAACCTCTCTTTCCAAAAACTCTGTCAAAGTTTTACTTTCCAAAATCCCTTTCGAAAAACTCTCTTTAAAATTCACTTTCTAAAAACTCCTCTCTAGGATTTCTTTCCAAAAATCTCCCTTTCTAAAAACTCACTTTCCAAAAATCTCTTTTCTTAGAGTCCAAGTTAAACCTTAGAGCTAACGATTAGGAAACCCTAATTTCCTTTCTTAAAACATGATTTCCAATCTTGCATCAAAACTTAGGTTTCTAAAATCCCCTTTATATCTAAATCCTAAGTTTCTAAAACCTATTTTCTACATCAAAACTATAGTCTCCCAAATCTAGGGTTTCCAAAACTTCTCCTTCCAATTCGAAACCAAATCCAATCCTCCGTTTTTGGAAACAAAATCAAAACGCCTCTTTTAGAAATAAAATTCAATCCTTTATCTTAGGAAATAGGAATCTCAATCCTTCCAAATCCAAATCTTTCCTAATCCACTCCTTCCTAATCACATACTTTCCTAAACCTTAAGTTTTTAAAACTTAAACGTTTAAATCTTTCCTTAAACTTTAAACTTCCAAACCTTTCCTAATTCAACACCTTTCCAAATTTAAACTTTCCAAATCTAAGTTTTCAAATCTTTCTTAAACATAAACCTTTCCTAATCTCAAGCATTTCTAAAACTCAAATTTCAAATATTTCCAAATCCTACACTTTTTAAATCCAAAACTTTCTTAAGTTAAAACTTTATAAATTCTAAACTTTCCAAACTTCAAACTTTTCTTAAACTAAACTTTCCCTAATTCAAACTCTTTCCAAAAATCAACTCTTTCTTAAAAAGAAGACTTTCCAATTTCAAATCTTTCCTATTTCAAAACTTTCCTAATTCGAAAACTTTCCTAAAATGAAAATTTGTTAAAACGGAACTTTTCTAAAATGAAACTTTCCTAATTCGAACCTTTCCTAAATCCAATCTTTCCCTAATCTTCCAAGTCCAACGTTCGAGTCAAATCTTTCTTAAACCTCAAGTCTTTCCTAGATCCCATCTTTACTAAGTCTAGGTTTCTCAAAACTTTATCTTTCCAAATCTAGTCAAAGTTCTCTTCCAAGGGTCAAGTCCTCTTTCAAGTTCAATTCTAGGTCTAAGTTCAATCATGATTTCCCAATCTTCCAATTCGAATTCCAAATCAAAATTTCTTTCTTCAAATCATATTCTATTTTCAATCGGACTCTTATCCAAACTACAACTGACTTGATTCCTCCAAAGGGATACGTAGGCAACCCTCATGGGTGCGGTCACAACTTTTTTCTAACTTCCAATTCCATGACTTATTTCAAACTTCCAATTCCAAATTTCTATTTCCAAATCTCTATTTCTAATCTCCAAAACTTTCTTTCAAAATCAAATCCATCTTTTCAAATCTCTTTTCAAATCAAATCAAGTTCCTTTTAAATCTATTTCCAAGTCTATTTTTAAACTCTCTTTTCTTGCACTTGCAAATCATGCATCATGTCAAACATCTTTTCACATTTCTTTACTAAAAGTGGATAGTTTTGGATATTTGTTAATTGAAGACTCTATTGGGTGAATCTCGAGTGAATAGGCATGTAGGTACCGCAAGGGCGGGGTAGGGTGATGGCTTACTGCGTCTTCCTTACACGTAACCAACCTCCAAACCTAGAACACTGCTTTCGAAAGACCAAATGTAGTTATTTTCAAAAAGGGCTTAAATATTTTCTAAAAGTTGCCTAACAACTTGTTTTCTTTAAAACCCTCTCTTGAGGAGGTATTTTCAAAATCGTTTTCAAAAACCCTAAGTGTAGTCTTCGGATTGTGCTTAGTTTTTAGGTGACCTAACTCACTTTAATTAAGTTAGGTGGCGACTCCAAATTATTTTCCAAAAGCCCTTTATTCAAATCAATTTTCAATTCAAACCTAGTCGTATTCATTCTTCTAGGAAGATGAGTTCTAACGAGAGAGTATAGTATTTTTCCCGCTTGTGTGTGTATTCCTGGAGTGCGAAAAATCTGGGTGCGACAAGGGCCATGCACTTGAAACAGTAGCATACATTCTAAACTTGGTACCATCTAAGTTAGTACCTATTACTCCCACAGAACTGTGGAATGAGCGCAAGCCTAGTCTACGGCATGTTCGGATATGGGGGAGTCCAGCACACGTGCTGAAAGGGAAAGTAGAAAAGTTAGAATTGAGAACAGATGTCTGTTTTTTTGATGGGTACCCTAGAGGAACAAAAGGTGGTTTATTTCATTGTCCTAAATATTATAAGGTCATTGTTAGCAACAATGCCCAATTCTTAGAAGAGGACTATACAATGAACCACAGAAGTAAGATTGTTCTAGAAGGATTGAGAGGAAATATACTAGCACATACTTCTTCATTACCTTCAGTACAAGAAGGAGCACCACAAAACCGAGTCATTGACATCCCATTGCCTTATCGTAGTGGGAGGAATGTTGTAACTCAGGCTGATACTGAAATGCAGCGTGTAGATACAGTCAACACATTGGTTCCACAACCAGGGCATGATGATTGTGTACAAGGATCAAAATTAGTTGATCAATTCACTCGTAATACACAGACACAAGTTGTGCCTCGTCGTAGTGGGAGGGTTGTACACCAACTTGATCGGTATATGTTCTTGGGAGAGTCTTATGATAGGATCCCTGATGAACTGGATGCCAAACCCATGAACTATGTAAGCACCCCATTTTTGCCCATTTGAGAGTCTCCGGCCCGACTGGATCTAGTTTTCAAACATCACAACACATATAAGCCCACGACGGCTCTTTCAAACTGCAATACAATTAGTGTTGCCCTCAGATTTTTTGCACTCGAGGAATACAAATACAAGCGAAAAAAATACTGTACTCTCTCGCTAGAACTCATCCTCTTAGCAGAAGGAGTGCGACTATGTTTAAATTAAAAATTAATTTGAATGAGGACTTTTGAAAAATAATTTGGAGTCTCCACCTAACTTGATTAAGGTGAGTTAGGTCATCTAAAAACTAAGCACAATCCGAAGACTATACTTAGGGTTTTTGAAAAAGGTTTTTTTGAAATTACTTCCTCAAGAGAGGGACCGTTCTACCATCTCGAGGACTTGGGGCCTTGTCCCGGTCGATGGGTTTGAACGGACTTACCGTTCCGAAGAGTTCACTCGAAAACCTGCCGGATTGGAGGGTCTTACCACCTTGAGAAATTAACTTTCTCAAAAGGTGTGCTGGATTTAATTGGAATTAGAATTGGAATTGGAATTGAAAATGGAATTGGAAAGGGGACTTACCGTCTTCGGAAAGACGTGCCTGTTGAAATTTGGACCGAACATTACCCCCAAGGGCATTTTGGTCATTTTGCCTTTATTTGGGCTCGGCAAGCCCGCGAAGCAGTTGATTGACGGGATTAGACTTGGAAAGTTAGTTTAGATTAGAATACGTCCATATTAACTTGAGTACAAGTTTGGATGGACTGAAGAGTGCCGAACGGACAAAAATAAGGTGCTTACAGCTGCCCCTCTTTTTCTGTCTTTAGTTGTCGAAGACAGAAATGAGAGAGTAAGAGTCCCATGTTGACCGTAAGGCGATCGAAGGGACGAACTTTGAAAATTTTGGAAGACGGGATTGTAGAAACGAATATTGGGCCCAAAAGACCTTTGAAATCTAGTTTTGGCGGGACAAAGGGCAAAGCTGCCTAGAATGGGTAAGTAGCACCACTGGCAGTAGCGCCTTTGAAAGAAATGGCTACCAGTGGCGCCAGGCCTGGGATCAAAACTAGCATTTGTTGGTTCAACGCTTGCGGGTATTGAAGGTTTTTTGCAAAACCGAGAGGCATTGCGAGAAAACCGGCTTGGACATTGAGGAAGCGCTTTTTGGAGACCACAGGGGATTGCCGGAAGTGAACGCCGTCACTGAAAAAGTCGCTAGAAGATAAGTTTTCGCCGGAGACCTCCAAGAGGTGAGTTTTTTAGTTTATGTTGATTTTGATATGTAGAATTCCGTTTAAGTTGTGTAAATAGTGAAAATTGATGTTTTGATATATTTTGAACACCGTGTTGAAGTTATTTTTGCATTTTAATGCTTTTTTGTTTGAATTTGAGGGATTTTGCATGTTTATGTGAAGGTGGTTTCTGCAAGAATTTGGGGTTTATTCCTACAGGCTTGGGTGTTGAGCTTTTTGACTAGATTTTTATACTGTGTGCCTTAAAAAAATGTGTTTAATAGCCGTATGAAATTTCGTGATTTTTCAAAAACCTTTTGAATTTTTGATTTTTTTAAAAATAGAAAAAAAGACTTAGAAAAATAGAAAAAATGGAGAAAATTGAGAAAGTGATGAAATTAAGCGAGTTTAAAATTTAGAAAAATTTGATAATATTTTATAAAACATTTGAAATGATTTTGAGGAATTTTTGGACATCTTTGAAAGTCATTGATTTGTTGGAAAAATAAAACATATCATTTGAAGAGCTTGGAAATTTAAAAAGTGTGTGCGGGTGTTGGTGCTATATGATTGTGATGTTGTAGAGTGCATGATTTGTGTTTTGTGTTGATGTTGTGGGTGTTGTAGGGACCATTTTTAAACGAAACTCTGTCGAAATTTTTAGAATTTAGAAAAGAGTTGGAAAAGATTTTGAATAAAATCTTTTTGAAGAAAAAAGACAGAAAACCCTAGAAATTTTAGAAAACTTGTTTTGACTCGAAATTGACAAATCAAAATGTGTAGGAAATTCATTTTGACTTGAAACTTGACCTTTTAAATCAAAATGTGTAGAAAATTCATTTTGATTTGGAATTTTGAAATCGGAAATTCATTTTGACTTAGAAATGGAATTTCAAAATCAAAATGTGTAGAAAATTCATTTTGACTTGGAATTGGATTTAGAATCAACATGTATAGGAAATTCATTTTGACTTAGAAGTGGAATTTTAAAAATAAAAAAATAGGAAATTCACTTTGACTTATCACTTGAAATCTTTTTTTTTTTGAGTTATTTATTTATTTTATTTTATTATTATTTTTAACTGCATGTACCGTATATTAACACCTCTTACCTTTCCAAGATAGCAGATGGGGGTGACGATGGTTTTGAGAGGAGATGCCGCTCCGGGAAGGCAACTAGGACAGATTTTGTAAGCGGCTCTAGTCGTTCTAGGGGTAGTCATCGATCCACTAAACGAGCCTCTTCCAGTCAGAGTGGACGGGGGAGTAGACCACTTGTCGACCCCTTTCCTCCAGTTGAGCAGGCCTTTGCAGAGGATATTGGTGCTGAGGAGGAGGTATCGGGTCTTGGTGACCAGGTGTAAGCACCCTATTTTTGCCCACTCGGCAGTCTCCGGTCCGTCTCGACTTGAGTTCAAGTCAATATGGACATATTCTAGAATTCTAGTCTTAATCCAGTCAATTCACCGCTTCACGTGTCCACTAGGCCCAAATAAAGGCAAAATGACTAAAATGCCCTTGTGGGCGTTGTTCGGTCCAATCCCGTAGGCACGTCTTCCGGAATACGGTAAGTCTCCTTTTTTAGTCCAATTTCAATCCCTCTCTCGAGAAAGTTGATTCCTCGAGACGGTAAGTCTATCCTTTCCAGTACATTTTTCGAAAAAAGTTTCTTCGGAATGGTAAGTCCCTTCAAACCCGACGACCGAGACAAGACACCAAGTCCCCTAAATGGTAGAACGGTCCACCTTTGGTGCCTGCTAGCCCGCTAATGTAGAAATGTTTGTTTTGGCATGCCTTCTGAGAAAGTTGATTCCTCAGGCGCTAACTCCCTTTAGTAGCTTCCCGAGATCAAGCAGTCTCGGGAATAATCGTGAACCATCAGAGTAGCGGAAGTACTCGCAAACATCGCAACCGTCAGAGTAGCGAAAATACTCGCAAATAGGTCGATATAAGGAATTGCCAACAAACCCCTGTATCAAAGGACCGCCGTCAGAGTGGCGGAAATACTCAAAACCCAGGTCAACACCGCTACTTGCTAGCCCACTTCGGTGAAAAATGACTAAATTGCCCCTGGGGCCATTTTTTGACACGTTTCTCGAGAAAATACTTAAGTCCTCAGAACGGTAAGTCCACCTTTCCAAGATTGTCTTAAAGGCAATCCGGCATGATTAGGTGCCTTCTAGTCTGTTTTGGGCCAATTCCGAGACTTTTCGGTCAAGATGACCATTTTGCCCCTAGATATCCGAGCGCCCCGGGAATCACACCAGCACTGGGTATCAAATTGGTAACCTCCCGAGAATGCTTCCTATAGTATTCTCAATCTTTCATTACCTTTTCGGATCATTCCGAGTCAATTCCGGCAAACCCAATGCAAAATGACCGTTTTGCCCCTGGTGGGCCGGTCGACTTTTCTGACCACACCAACTCTTGGTATCAAACCGGAAACCTTTGGGAACATTCTAAATAATGTTTCCAAATCTCGAGTCTTCTTCCGGGACATTTCGAGTCCATCCCGGTAGTTTTTCAATTCAGTTGACCGTTTTGCCCCTAATGGCCCGGTCGACCCTTCCAACAGATCTTGTTATCATTTTTCAAGTATATTACCCCTGGGACACTGTTCTAAGGGTTCCTATCCCTTTCGGCCTTTCGGGTCATTCTCGGCCCCTTCAAATCATTCCCGAACCTTTCGAACTCACTCCTAGTGAAGCCAAGCTAAAAATTGCATGGTAGTCACTAGTGCAGGTGCCTAAATTTCTCAAGATACGTTGCTTGCCGATCTTAAAACTTTCCTAAGTGGTTAGCATCACTACTAGTGGCGTCAAGCCAATATTTGGCTTGGAGTGGCGCCAAAAGGAAATTTGGCCTAGCGCCACTACAATAGGCGCCAAGTCATTCCTCGCTTTATAAATACAGAGCCTCCTTCAGCGTGAAAGAGGTCAGCAAACTTAGTCTAAAAACCCCCCTCTTTGATATACAGAGCTCGTAGACTCCCTAAACCCTAGCTTCTTTAGGTTCTCTAAACCCTAGCCACCATACACCAAACCCTAGCCTCCTATACACTCATATACACTTACATACACTTATACACTAGCCTCCAAAGCATCCATTGAAGACTTGAAGTGTTGCAAACTGAAGTTCTCAAAGATCAAGATGAAGAGTGAAGCAAAGACTGAAGCAAAGCAAGAAAAGCAAGGCGCACAAAGTAAAGCAAAATAAACAAGACACAAGGTAGGCTTTCTCTTTAAGTTTACGTATCTTCCCCCTCTATTCTCTCTCCTAACCCACTTGGGTTTTCTTGTATTTTAATCCCCCATCTTCTTCCCCCCCTTTTCTTTGCATGCTTGAAACAAGAGACTTCTCGGTTCATGTGTAGGATTAGGCTATTGGAGGGTCATCGTGTCAGGTGCTTTCTTTTAGTCTAACTGGATACCATGTGGGTTCGGCGCCCTAGATTATGTGGTGAAGCCTTTAACCATGTATGTTCACGACCCTAAGTTGCATTGTGCATATCATGATCTTACATCTCTCTAAATTTCATTTTCAAACTTATTTTCAAAACTTGCATTAAAATTGTTTTCAAACTTGCATCAAAACCTTCTTTTTCAAAACTTGTTTTCAAAATCACAATCGTAGGGTGATTCTAGCCTTTCCATGGCTAGGGTTGCTTTAGAAAAATGTTACATTTAAAGTGACCAATATGGTTTATATTTTCAAATCCTTCTTGTTTTCAAAACCACTATCCTAAAGTGGTTCTAACCTTCTTATGGTTAGAATCGCTTTAGGAAAGTGAGATATTTTATATACTTTCTAAAAACTCTCTTTTCAAATCTCTCCCTCTAAAAATTCCTTTTTCAACATGCTTTCTAAAAACTCTCTCCTTTCCCCTTTCCAAAATTATTTTCAAAAACTCCCTTCCAACACTCTCTTTCCAAAAACAACTTTCCTAAAAAGCTCATTTCCAAAAACGCTCTCCTCAAAATTTCTTTCCTCAAATTTCCTTCCTAACAACTCTTTCCAAAAACTCTCTCAAAGTGTTGCTTTCCAAAAATCTTTCCAAAAACTTTCTCTTTAAAACTCCCCTTCTAGAAACTCCTCTCTAGGATTTCTTTCCAAAAATCTTCCTTTCCAATCACTCACTTTCCAAAAATTTTCTTCCTTAGAGCCCAAGTCAAACCCTAGAGCTCACAATAAGGAAACTCTAATTTCTTTTTCCAAAAACATGATTTTCAATCTTGCCTTAAAACCTAGGTTTCCAAAATCTCCTTCTTTACACCAAAGTCATAAGTTTCCAAAACCTATTTTCTACGTCAAAACTATAGTCTTCCAAATATAGGGTTTTTAAAACTTCCCCTTCCAAATCCATGCCAAATCCAATCCTCCACTTAGGAAACTAGATACAATCCTCCGTTTTTGAAAAAAAAATCAAAACACTCTTTTTTTTAGAAACAAAATCCAATCCCTTGTTTTAGGAAATAGGAATCTCAATCCTTCCTAGTCTAAACTTTCCTAATTCAAATCCTTCCTAATCTCGGACCTTCCTAAACCATAAGTTTCCTAAACTCAAACTTTTAAATCTTTCCTAATCCCGACCTTTCCAATTCTTAAACTTCCTAAAATTTAAACTTTCCTATTTCAAAACATTCCAAATTTCAAACTTTCCAATTTCAAAACTTTCTTAAAATGAAACCTTTCTTATTTCGAAACTTTCTTAAATCGAAACTTTCCTAATTCAAAACCTTTCCTAAAATGGCACTTTCCTAAATCAAATCTTTCCCTAATCTTCCAAGTTCAACGTTCGAGTCAAATCCTTCTAAAATCTCAAGTCCTTCCTAAATCCTTTCTTTCTAAGTCTAGGTTTCCTAAACCTCAATCTTTCCAAATCAAAGTCTAATCTTTTCAATTCCAAATTTCAATTTCCAATCTTCTATTTTAAGTTCAAATCAAATCCTTTTTCCAATCAAAATCTCTTTCTTCCAATCATATCTTCTATTTTCTATCGAACTCTTGTTCGAACTACTACTGACCTAATTCCTCAAAAAAGATACGTAGGTAACCCTCCTGGGTACGGTCACAGCCTTCTTCAAGCTTCTATTCCCTAATCTCTTCCAAGCTTCCTATTCCAAATTTCTATTTCCAATTTTTAAAATTCTCCAATTTCAAATCTATCTTTCCAAATTTCTTTTTAAATCAAATCAATTTCTTTTCAAATCTTTTTCCAAATCTATTTTCCAACTTTCTTTTCTTGCACTTGCATATCATGCACCATGTCTTTTTAAACATTCTTTTTCTAAAGTGGATAGGATTGAACATTTGTTAGTTGAAGACTTTCATAGGTGAATCTAGGGTAAATAGACATGTAGGTACCGCAAGGGCGAGGTAGGGTGATGGCTTAGTGCGTCTTCTGTACACGTAACCAACCTCCGAACCTAGGATCACTGCTTTCAAAGACCAAAATGGAGTTTATTTTTAAAAAGGGCTTAAATATTTTCCAAAGGTTGCCAAACAACCTGTTTTCTTAAAAACCTTCTCTTGAGGTAGTATTTCAAAATCGTTTTCAAAATCCCTAAGTGTAGTCTTCGGATTGTGCTTAGTTTTAGGTGACCTAACTCACCTTAATCAAGTTAGGTGGCAACTCCAGATGTTTTCCAGAAGCCCTTTATTCAAATCAATTTTCAATCAAACCTAGTCGCACTCATTCTTTTAGGAGGATGAGTTCTAACGAGAGAGTACAGTATTTTTCCCGCTTGTGTGTGTATTCTTCGAGTGTGAAAAATTTGAGCGCAACAACTGGCGACTCCACTGGGGACACTTAGAGGGTTAGGCCGTAGTTATGTCTCTTTACCCTCACCCATGTAGAGTCTTCAATTAACTTGTTCAATCTTATTCACTTTAAATTTTCAAAACCAAATTTTCAAAATTGTTTTTTAAAAAAACTATGCATTTATTCATATTATCTTGTATTAAGTTTGTCATCCACATACTAACTCTTGCATCTTTGTTTTGTAGGTGAGCTTTTTGTTTAAATTTTATTAACTGCCATGCATGAATGTGATGAACAGGATGAATGGGAGTTGTTGGGCTCTTTCCTCCGCTTTCAAAAATCATACACACACTGCACGTACACTTGCATTCTGCATACTTGTATTTTTATCCTGATATGACCCTTCTAGTTAGAAAGGGGGAACGGTATATTGGTTGTGGGCAAGATGCTATATCAGTTTCTTCGCCTACGGCCTCTTGATGGTTCCCCCACTCGGATCACCAACCGATCATGGCACCACCTCAGGGAGTGGGCCTAGGTTCGAAGATCCAGAGACCGAGCCTTTTTTGGACGTATTAGTTAACCCTCAACCTCATGCTTATATAGACACCTTGCATAGCCGAACCTCTGCCGGATTAAAGACACGCGCACCGTTTTCCAAAACTGTGGAGGAAAGGGCGACTGCTCTTATTTTCATTTATACTTGTCTATTCCTATTGTTATAATGACTGTATTCTTACTGTTATAATGACTGTCTAACTACTCATGCATGTACGTTTACTTCAACTATATTCTCCCTCCTTATACTCTATGCATCCATTTTCATGCATCCATTTTCATGCATCCATATTCCATGTCAAGACAAGAGTTCCAAGTAACTCAAGTCACTACATTCTCATACATATGATCAATCCATTGAGAGTGACACCTAGTTTACTCTCCTTTGCATTAAACCTACCTAAACCCTAAGGGTTTCCATGTAACCCTAAGGACTCATGACATGCACATCAATTCATTCCATAAGAGGGGCCCCAATCCCTTTATGCTCACAGAGATAGGGTTGCCAAGAAGACAAAGGACAATCAGTCAACAAGGTTTCTCAACCATTTCATCGACACCAAATCTAGAGAAGGAGGATCCGAATACTCAAGAGTAGTTTAGGATTTCTTATGTAAAACTAGATAGGTGTAACCCCAAGAGAAAATGTTCCCTCTCCCCCTGTTAAAATGTATTTCAATTCTTTTGTATCATAAACCCAAAGTTAAAATGTATTTCTTCATTTTCCTTAAGCAAATGGATGGATGAATATATGGATGAATGAATATGTAAATAGATGAAGTTCCCCATCTGACAGTAAGGTATCTGCATACAGGGGCAAACCCCCTATCTCCTTAAGTGAGCCAATACATCATGCTTAATCTCCCTCTCAAATAGGGACACCCTAGGACATGCATTGCATAAAGCTCTCTAAAAACCAGAAACTAACTTGCGATTTGTGTTTTTGTCTTTCTGTTTCTTCCTTTTTTTTTTATTTTACAGAAATCCTACCGTAAAAGTTAACATTGCTCCCAAGAAAGAATAGCATCCACCTAGAAGCCCCATAACTACTCTACAAAGAACTCTACTAATGGCAGCCAACCTCGATGAGACCTCCCCTGTCACTCACAAGGAGATTAATGAGATGAAAAGAAAAATAGATGAAATGTTCAAGCTGATGCAGGCAATGGTGTCCAAAGAGCCCACTTCAACAATGCCCACAACCTCAGTGCCACCCAATCGACCACTCAGGCAGGGGCAGACTCGAATATTTGAAGAACAAGCAGAACTCAGAAAAGGATGATGAAACTGGAGACCATGATCCCTCTATCTCGCGCAGAAATGACCAATGTGAAAAAAGAAGAAAAGTTAACCTCTCGCCAGAAGATCATTCCCTCGCCACAGCCTCAACTCCATGTTGCCACAGTACTCCACCCTCAAACTCCTACCAACCCCTCACAGGATGTGGATCAGACACAGATTGAAGTTGGGCATACTCTTTCACAAGAGAAGGTAAAAAAGGAAAGTCAAAGCTTCACCCTGCCTGAATGCTTTGGAGATGCAGCTTATCGGCAACTTTGTGAATCCGCGAGCCTGGTCATGGTACCTCCAAAGCCCATTCTTGATAAAGCGCTTGAACCTAAAGGTCATAACATCGAAAGTTGCCATACCCTAAAACGGAAGATACAAAGTCTCAGCAAATCCCAAGCAGCGAACCTAGCAGGAATTACTATCACAGCATTCGACCATCTGCCCTTACAACTATCTGCACCAGCAACATCTAGGGTACCTATTTTTGAGTTGGTTTATGCGTCGTCGTATACTAGACCTAAAAGAGCAAGAGGGCGGTATCGACCTTTACCCAATTGGCCGGCACCCAAATAGATGCTTACAATAATTTGCTGAAAGCTACATACCTGCGCCCAATACCGGCTACACCACTGGTTAAACCTCTACCATCCTCTTTCAACTAAACACTCAGGTGCGCATATCACTCAGGCGAATTAGGCCATGACACAAAAAGTTGCCAATTTCTGAAACATAAAATCCAAGATCTAATAGATGATAAGATCGTCGAAATCAAAGAGGTGAAAGCAGTCCTCATTGTCCCCGCCAGTCCACAACGCGATCACACCGTCAATACAATCATGGAAGAGGAAGTCAACAATAGTACCATCTTTGATAGTTCCCCAAGTGTCACAGAAGATTTATCAATCTACCCTATGCTGTTTGAGGATGCACCTGGCGAATGGAATACCAAGGAGATGGGCATAGTCCCAAAACCCTATTAGGGGTTCTCATCAGAAGGTCTATAAGAAAAGGGAGGTTTCCATAAAATTCCTCTGTTTTCTTTTCATTTTCTATTTCTCGCATATCTTCTTTAAATAAAAAATTGCATGCCATGTAATCATATTTTAAATGAAAATGGATAGTTTCTAGTTTATCCCCTTTGTCTCATACTCTTGTGGATGAATATTACCTTTCGGGTTCTTTTCCTTTTTGTAATGACTCGACTTGAAGGATGGGATAGCATGGGCAACCCATTCAAAGGGGGGTTAAAACCTTAGAGAGACAAGGAGAGAGTGAGAGATAGGAAGGAGATAGTGTGAAGTTCATTGAAGAGGCGACACTTGCGTGATATCCTGGCTAAGCGATGGGCAGCCGAGTACTTAAAATGATGAGGAGCCATTGTTCTATTTTTTCGAAATAAACACTATCCTTTGCTTAGCCCACTAGAGCCGTTAGTGATCTCTTTTCAGATATCCCCAAACCTATAACCATCCCCCATACTAGGGTAAGCACAGAGTAGTTGATTCGGCAAAAACACACCATTTTTTTTTATGAACATTGTCTAAATTTTGTATAAGGCTTTATGGACTAAGCAATTTAATTTGAAGTGATGAAAGGCCCTCATTTCTTCTACCATACACAAACAAATCCCTTTGTAAAGCCCACTTGAGCCAGTTACTTTCCTCAAGAAAACCGACCAGATGATCACCGCCCATACTGGGTTAAGGCAGAAGTCATAAGTAGGAGCTAATGAGCAATGACGAAAAGGGCGATTTTCAAGAAAATATAATGAGCAACGATGAAAATGGTGATCTTCAAGAAGTTATGGCCTCAAAGGCATCTCTAGTAAGGAAGATATTGTGTTCGTAGGGATCTTCAAAAGAAGATACTATCATCCCAAAAAAATAAATCAAAAAGTTGGCATATCCGAAAGTCGACTTAGCAACAAATTTCTTAATGAAAAAAGGATCTTAAATTAGAAGGCAGAAAGCGATCTAGAAGAATAACAAGAGTATGAAGGAAAGAAGAAAGCAGTGAATGGAAGTTAAGTTGCCAAAGGTGATCATTGGTCTTTTAAAACCCCACAAGTGATAATGTTTGAGCCTTTCTACCCTTTTCATTCATAAACCCCTTAACCCAGCCTACGTTACGGTCCAAATTAAAGTCCTCTTTGATCAAACAAAACTGCTTAGTCCAAATAAGCATGAACAATACCAAGACAAGTAGGATGAGAAAGGAGAACTAGGGAGGAATGTAGGGGCAATCTCATGCTCCAAAGTGTGCTCAGATGGTTTTGGTTTAAACAACCCACTAAAAGAAGATCTTTGAGCCTAAATATCCCTTCGTTTCTTACAACCCCTAAACCCAGCCTACATTACGGTCCTAAAAAAAGTCTTCTCAGATTGAGGGCTTAGCTGTTTATTGCTCTGCAAAGGGCATACGAGTTGTCGCTCGAGCCATGGTGGCATTTTGGAGATCTGAGAGAGAAAATCAAGTGAGATCAGAAAAACCCCAAACAATAACCCTGTAGAAAGTAGGGATAGAATAGCAAACTGAAAGGTCAAAATCTCTGGAGAATGGTGCAAATGCTATCACACCCCGATGAGAATGAGACAAAACTAAATGGGGCAGAATCCTAGAAAGGAAACAGAATCCTGAGAGAATGGGCCTGGGGAAATCCTGGGACCTTCTTTGTAAATAGCTTATATACATGTATTATTAATGCATCCCTGGCATGTATAATCTGTACATCCATTTAAATTTATGTGTAGTTTGTATCTATTCATACATTCATCAAAATGCATGGGCATGCATTCAATTCCATTCCTGTATGTACATTCATCCAAAAAGTATAACATGCTTTGAATTCCATTCCTATATGAACCTGTGCATTCATGAATATATATATATATATATAAGTAGGACTTGCAAAATAAGTCAGACATCTAATTCCATGTGCATTTATAAAAAATAAAAAAAATATAATATGTATAGATAAACTGTTTTTGTACAAAAACTAACTCTATGTCTTTCTCTCTCTCTCAAATTAGAAACAGGGAACAGGGTAAAACGCAAAAAAGAGCTAAAGCTACCCCGCCGACATCTCCAGCACCAGCACACACCTTAGAAAGCTCAAATTTCCATGGCCAACAAGAAACAGAGACTGGGCAATGGCCCACCCTCGACCTTCCCAATCAAATGACTTTTAACTCGAGAAACCATGTATGCTGAAAAAGGAGATTAACGAATAAGTGTCCAATCACTCAAAGCTGGAATAATGAAGCATATCCCTGAAAATGAGCATTGACCCCTTGCTGGAGTCTAGTAAGGCTCACGAAGGTCTCTCCAACAACCATAGGAGAGCAGTGCACATAACCGATAGTTAACCAAGTCATCCCCCCTGGCATAAACATCAACAAGTTTAGGAGAAGCAAAGCTAGGGTTACCATGGAGAAAGGGACCAATCTTAAGAAGTATGCCAATCCCCTATTCGTTGCAAACTCAAAATGAGAGAAACAAGAACTTCACCGAGACATGAGAAAACTGGGGTAGCAGATCAGAAAAAAAAGGCCGCACAACGGAGCCCAAGCCAAGAAGACACAATCGCGACGCAGCCATCAGGAAAAGTAGGTCCCATAATGTCAGCTAAACCATCCCGAAGACCTTGGAGGAAGCCATAATCATAGGGAGTAGGGGCAAGCTCACATTCCCCAAGAAAGACGGGTCAGGTGGCCAAAAGGGAACCACTGCCAGAAAACAAGCTACGCCAATAGGAGAGAAGCCATGCAACCAAAGAACCGTTGAAAAATGTCTTGCTCATCTGAAGGATACCTGCCATAACAAACCCGTAGTTAACTTAAAATAGCGTCGGCCATCCCAAAAGTCAAAAGTAGAAAATCTCGGCGTCCATCTCATCCTCGAAGGCTGGCTCAACTGGAGCGAAGGGGTCGACTGGAGGCCTACTCCCCGTTCCATCCTGGCTAGAAAATGCCCTACTAGCTGATTTGTGACTACCCCTAGATCGGCTGGAACTGCTGACAGAATTTGTCCGAGCCGCCTTCCCGGAGCAGCGTCTCCTCTCGGAACCATCATCACCCGGGAATCACTGCCTCCATGAACTCGGGAATAAGCTACACTGATAGGAGTGAAGCCACCTGACCAAAGGACCGGCGAAAGATATCCTGCTCATCTGGAGGGTAACTGTCATGCCAAGCTCTCAGTCGACCCAAAATCATGTCTGCCATCCTGAAAAGGTAAGCCAAGGTAAGAGGTGTTAATATATGGTACATGCAGATAAATAATAATAAAATAAAGTAAATAAATAACAAAAAAAACAAAAAAAATAATAATAATAAAGGGATTTCAAATGATAAGTCAAAACGAATTTCCTACACCTTTTGATTTTCCAACTTTAAGTCAAATCTCAAGGGTTTTCTGTCTTTTTCCTTCAAAAAGATTTTATTTCTAAACATTTTCCAACTCTTTCCCTGATTTTTAAAAACTTCAAAAAGTTTCTCTTAAAAGTGATCCCCATAACATCAACACAAAACACAAACCGTGCACTTCACAACGTTACAATCACATGACATTAGCACCTGCGCACACGTTTTAAATTTTTGAAGTTTTCAAAACACATGTTTTATTTTTCTAATAAATCAATGGTTTTCAAAAATGTCATAAAATTCTTCAAAGTCATTTCAAATATTTTCTAAAATATTCCTATATTTTTCTAAATTTTAAACTCCATTAATTTCATCAATTTCCCAATTTTCTATATTTTTTCTATTTTTCTAAGTATTTTTTATTTTTTACTAACCCAGGTAGTAAGCCTTAACGATTTATAGGCACGCCCAGAGGGTCAACTAGACGTTCACGTGTTTTTTTAAAATATTTAGTAGGGATCAAACCTTCTTGAATACAATTAAGATCTGCACCAGAGTAAAAAAAGGCAATAGTGTCAAATCTAAATTCTTGGTTAACAACAAGAGTAATTTTGACATTCCATTTTTGATAAGAGATTTGGGAAAGTAAGAAAATATCTGTAGGATTGGGAATATTAGGCTGGCTAGAAGAAGAGGAAGAGTGTTGAAGTAATGACATTTGATTCTTAAGATTATCAAGATCAATTTTGGAAATATTATGTTCAAGTTTTAAATCACGTAATTCTTTTTTCACAGAGTTGATTTTAGTTTGTAAGTCTTGAATAGTTATAGGGGAAGACTTAGAAGTTTGATCAAATCTTTTGAGAATATCATTAAGATTATAAGGGTTATTTAATAATGAAATATCTTGGGTAGGTTTCTCAGCAGAAGTTAAACTTTGTTTAAATTGGAGTAAATAATCTTTTTTAACTTGAGGATAAGAAATTTTATCTATAACATCAAGAAGTAATTCTTGTTCTTTTGTAATAACATTAATAGTACGTGTGGTTGGACATTGACAATTGGTTTTTATAATTTGGTCAGGTTCAGGAGAAGAAGAAGAAGTATGAGGTTCGTCTTCGTCAGAAGAAGATTGGGATACAATTTCATCTATTTGTAATGCATCATCAGAGAGGGAAGGATTATCAGAAGCATCAAAGTTTAAGAATAAATGCATAAGTTGTTGTTTAAGTGTTTCATCAATATCTAAGGAATTAATTTTTTGATTCATTCGACATTGATTTTTATAATGGCCAACTTCACCACATTTGTAACATGTGGGGACTTTTTTGGTGTGTTTAGAAACATGTTTAGGTTTAGATGGAAACGTTTTAACAGAAGGTTGTGCATGGGGTTCTGGTAAAAAACATTAGAACTTGGTTTGGGTTTTCGAAAGAATCGTCGTGCAGAAGTAGTGCGAGGTTTACGTCGGGAAGGGGGTATGATTTGTGTGGTATTTTCAAATCCAAATTGTTGGCAAAAGGTACCTAATTCATGTTTGGAAGTGGCTAAATCCTTTTGTAATTGTTGGTTAAGTTTGAAGTTGGTTCAAAGTTTAAGACCTTGGGTTTGGATGGCATTAATTAAGTCACCATAAGTGAGTTGTTCATAAGGGACAATGCCATTGTTGTTTTCTTTGAGTTTGTCTTTGACTTTTTGAGAAAACAGTTTGGGAAGACCATATAAAAATTTTTCTTTCCAATGTGTTTGACGGCAATCATCACGTAACATAACTTTAGTTAAGAAAATATCTTTATACCAACAGAAATCTTGAAGTTTTGGACATCTAAGATTATTGAGGATTTCAGAAGTAACAGCTTGGACTTTGGAAGGACGCCCTAAGAAGTGCCTAGAAATGGAAAAGATAAGGGTACTAACTGCATCTTCAATTGTTTGATTATCTTCAGTTTTGATGGGTGTACCATTTGAATCAGTTTTGATTGTAGTAAGGATTTGAGTACGTTCACTAGAGGTGAGAAAATGATCCCACCATCCTTTAAGATGACCAGTAAAACCAGCAACTAAAGCTTGAGCAACAGCAAAATTAGAAGATTTTTGTTTAGTTTTGTAGGCTAAAGCAACCATTGTCATTTCTTGGAGTTTGTTAAGAATATGATATTCAGTCATACCATCAAAATTCCATTCATAAATGGTACCACCATGATAAGCAGCTTGAGTGAATTGATTTCTTTCTTCATATTGCATATCAGGAAGAGTAGGACGAGGATAATAATTTTTAGTGTTATTGGATTCATAGCGGTTTTGATATTTCCATTTTTGTTTTTTATTCTGGGTAGCATTAAGTTCTAAAGGTTGGGAATCATTCATGGTTTGTTCAATCGTTTCAACTTCAGAAAGGGTTGGTTGAGATAAAGTATTAATAGCTTTAGAAGTAGATAGAGGTGTGTCAGGTGCAGTGACAACACGGAGAACATGATCAAGTTGTGCAAGTTTGTGATCAATTTGAGAAGAAAAGTCTTGATTACTTAATTCATTTTGAAGATGTGAAGAGACCTCATATGGTGTAAATAGAGAGGTTTCAGTAGTGGTGAGTGTAGTGACTTGATCTTTGCTGATAAAGTTTCTACACGAGTTAATTGGTCACCTATAGTTTTAAGTGTTTGATTTGTAAAATTATTTTGTTGTAAAATATTAGAAATATCTTTGGCATTAGGAGGTGAAGTATCAGGCTTAAGTTTGAAAGGGGAAGCAGTAATAATACTAGATCAGTGTTGAATATGAATTTCTTCTAGAGGGGGATGAATAGAAGGTTTAATAATATCGTTGGAAGTAACCCATTAGTTTTCAGTAGTGGTAATAACATTAATTTGGTCAAAATAATTAGAATAATATTCAAACCAGTCAAAGAAACTTAAATAAATTTTGTTATTTTGAATAAACTGATAATATTCTTCATGTATAGGAAGGCGAGCAATTTCATCAAAGGTTTTTAAAAACCAATTCTTCTTTTGTATATTTTGGGGAGAATTAAAATCACGAACTAAAATAGATTTGTCAAAAATAAATTCTTGTTCTATCATATTTATTTGAGGATCAAGAGGGGGATCTGGAAGCATTTGAGATAGTATGGGAGATTGGGAAAAATCATCTTGTGTATAAATAGGTTGTGCAACATTAGAAGTTGTGACAGATTGTAAGACAGGAGATCTAAAATGCATTGAAGAAGAAGGAACAGAGGAAAAAGAACTCCTAGGTGGGAAAGATTGAAATTGAGTGCTAGCAGATGATCCAACATCTGAGAATCGTGGTCGAGATGACCCTGCCGTAGTATTGGTGAATTTGATACGAACACTGCCATCAGTGCTTTCATGAATATATTCTAAATTTTTGTTTTCTATGGTTATAGATGGAACTTCATTGTCTAAAGTCCATTCTAATGGGAGATTAACATCTTCCCAGCGTATGGTCTTGGGAGTACTAATATTGGAGTCACTATTCGTATAAATGAGGAGTGTTTCGCCTTTGGGGCTTGTGATCTTACAACGTGGATCTATAAGTGTAGTCATGGCTTTGAGGTGGATTCGATAAATAATGGAAAAAGGGATATTGCCTGGTCCTAAGTCATAACCAGAAGTTTTAATTTTAAGTGTGAGAACTTTAAGAATACCAGTATCTTGGAGACATACAGCATATCCGGGATAACAATCAAAATGGACAGGCCCACTATAAAGACTTGTTTCAATTAAACCTAAGGTACTGTTGATAAATGTTGTGTCTTTTATCTTGTAAAGTTAAAAGAATTGCAGTATTTTGACCCTGACGGGTTAAAGGAACAACAGCAACTTGTACTAATCCTAAGTGTAAATAATTGTATTTTTGTTGTTTGTATTTGTTAATAAGATTTTGACTGAGAAGTTGAATTTGTTGAGATGATTCTGTAAAAGGAATTGTTTGTTCGACAGTTTTGATAGTATAATTGGATAAAAAATCAAAGGGTTTAATTTGATAAACTTGGCGGACTGAGACACGAGGAGGTGTCCAATTGGGAGGAGGAAAACATTGTTCTTCTTGGTTAAGTATTGAAGTGTCATTACTACTATGAGATTGCCTAGATACCGAAGACATGGTTCTCGTTAAATGATTCATTCGGGAACTTAATTGTTTATCATTTAAGTATTTAGATTCAAAATTATATAAAGATTAATACCTAAGGGTGATCTAGATGTACCCTAGCCGGTCAACGTTTTACACCTATTGCCTCAACCTTGGGACTTACAACGGCTACGCGACTAGTTGGTTTACAGGTTCATCAGACAACACAGAGGATAAGAATCAGATATATAATTTGAAAACAAATACTTGAAAGATTTACAATAAGTGACTAATAAAAGCAATTAAAACCAGCCAATAAGGCGGTATAATCATAAAATAAAAGAAGATAATGAACAAGCAAATAATTATTAATACTAGATTTTGCATCATTGAATCTTGAAATTGAAATTGAAGATTGAAAATAAAATTACATAAACAAATTGAAAATTACATAAACATTTGAAGATTACCAGTTAATATCTGGAAATCACTGATACTTGAACTTGAGATCTTGATTACAGAAGAATTCTAGAGAGAGAGAGAGAGAGAGGTTGGACTCAAAACCTGGCCTGCCCTCCAAATGGGAGAGTCAGTGCTTAAATAGATAGAAAAGAAAAACTAGAATTGTTGAAATAGTGGCGGTTTGTCGGTTGCCAAACTGGAACTGTTGAAATAAGAATTGTTAGTGGCCGCAAGTTGTTTGTCTCTTGTAAATAGTGAATAGTGAACAGTAAAAGTCGCTTTTACTGTAGTAGTGTTGACTTTTTGCTGAAATTTGTCAGAAGAGCACCGAAAGTTGATGGTTTGATCAGTGGGGTGTCTGTCTTGCTTTGATCACTTCCTGTCGACTTTTGGAGCGAGTTTTGACTGGAGTGAAAATGCCAAAATAGTCATTTTCATTGTCCTGGGCAAGATCTGTAGAAGATACTTGAGAATCTTGATCTGGATTGGATGGAGAAGCCTCATCATCACTATCAGAGAGAGATGATAAGGTTTTAAGCAGGTGTTGGCGAAGCTCCTTCTTGGATTTGGCTGTAGCTAATTGAGGAATTAATTGGCTACGATTGAGGAGAAATTGGGGATCAGATGCCATAGCAATGGCTGGGTGTTATTGGAAGAATTTGTGAACTGTTTGAGAGGTGATAGTTTGGGCAGCAGGCCAATTATCCCACCATTTGACCTGAAAGCTTCGGACAAGATAGGAAAAGGAATTTTGAGAAATGATGGTATAGTTCCAAGCACAAATCCATGGGATGAAAAATTGAATCATAAAAGGTAAAATGCAAGGGAATTTGGATAAAGCCTGATCAGGTTTGAACTGGGTTTGATAGAGAAGGAATGCTTCATGGATAGATGGAGGAAAAATTTGAGGTACGGACCCAAAGTGATTCCACCACAAAAAGAACCAATTTGGAAAAATGAAAGGAAAGTCCTTTTTGAAGGTAAACATCCAAGAGTGACTGAATTTGGGATTTTGAAAGAAGAAAGTATTGAACCAGGCTTGTTGGTAATCATAATAATTGAAAGTAGGAGGGTTGTAAACTTCAGAAAAATGGCGGGGATGGAGAGGATGAGGCCCCCATTGTTCTTGGGTTAAGATTTGGTTAATGTAAATAGTAGAATAGGCAATGTGGGTTTGATCAGGATTATAATGATTTTTGAGGGAAATGGAATCAGTGTCAATGAGGATAAATTCATAAAATTGTTGGGTATGTAAAGGGGAGATTTGGAGAAAGTGTGTGTTCTGGGCAAACACTCTAGGAGGAATTTGAAATGGATCCTCATTCCATGTTTGATTTTTCAAAAGGACAATAGTTTGTTCGCATTGAGTTTTGAGAAAATATTTAGATTTGACTATGGGGTTATTAGCCACCACAGAAGGAGAAGAAGAAGTGGGGCGAGAAGCCACCACAGAAGAAGCATTAGAGGGGCGAGGAGCCACCACTTGTTGTTGTTGGGAAATGGCTGTAGTTTGAGCATAAGTTTGAGATAATTGTTGAGTTTGGTCAATAAGTGTTTGGTTATACCAATCACTGGGAGACATGGGAGGAAGTGTTTGGAGAGGAATTGGTTTCATGGCATAAGAAGCTTTGGTTTTAGGTTGAGTTTGAGCAGGGGCTTTGCCGGGATCTCAACTGGGTTTAGGAGGCATGGTGTGAATCTCCCTGTAAGAATTCTCGAGTAAGAAAATCTGGAAGTTAATTATTAGTGCCTTTAATGTAAGCGATTTTAAAATAAAAAACAGAAAGAATAGCTTGCCATCGAGCAAAGATTTGCTTAGAAGCTATATTTTCTACATCTTTAAAAATAATATTTTTGGCAGCTTGACAATCAATATGAAGTAAAAATTCTTGATTTAACAAATCACTTTGAAATTTGGAAATACATAAAACAATTGCTAATAATTCCTTTTTAATAGTGCTATAATTCTTTTGAGTAGGATTCCAGGTACCTGAGGTAAACCTAACTAATTGTTCTTTGTTATTGAGGACTTGTTTAAGAATACCACCATAACCTATATCAGAGGTATCTGTTTCAACTATTTTGAAAGCAGTAGGATTGGCTAGGGTGAGACAAGGCAGGGTTTGAACATATTGCTTAAGGGTTTGAATGGTCTTAGTATGTTCATTAGACCAAGCAGGAGGGTCTTTCTTAAGACGTTGCCTGAAAGGAGCAGCAATTTGACTTAAATTGGGATAAAAGTTAGAGACATAATTGAGACTTCCTAAAAACCTTTGCAATTGATTTTAATCTTTAATTTCATCAGGAAATTTATTAACAAATTGGATAGATCTTTCAATAGGGGTAATTGTACCTTGATAAATATAATGTCCTAAGAACCTGACATGAGTTTGAAATAAACTAATTTTCTTTGCAAAAAGAACTAAACCAGTGTGTTTAACAATTTTGAAGAATTTTTCAAGATGTGTCCAGTGTTGAATAATAGAATTAGAAAAAATCAAAACATCATCAATATAAACAATTGTGAATTGAGAATGGGGATTGAAAATATCATTCATAATTTTTTGAAATTCAGCGGGAGCATTTTTTAAACCGAATGGCATTACATTCCATTCATAATGTCCAAAAGGTAAAGTAAATGCAGTTTTATATCGATTTTGTTAAGCTAATTGAATTTGCCAAAATCCAGATTTCATATCAAATTTTGAGAAGATTTTTGCATGACAGAGACGTTGAAGCAGATCTTTTTTATTGGGAATAGGATACCGAATCCATTGAAGAGCATCATTTAAAGGTTTATAATTAATTACTAAACGGGGAGCACCTCGTTCAATCTCAGCATTTTTATAAACATAAAAGGCAGCACAACTCCATGGAGATCTACTTGGGCGAATTAATTTTTTATCAAGTAAATCCTGAATTTCTTTTTTACAATATTCAAAAAGTTCATGGTTCATTTGGATTGGACGAGCTTTGGTAGGAATTTTGGCATCAGAAAAATCAGAAGCATAAGGTAAAGTAACAACATGTTTGTGCCTAGACCAGAAAGCATTGGGTACATCAAAACAAACTTTTTGTTGTAATTTGGTTAAAAATTTACCGATGGCTAATTGTAAAGTACCATTTTGTAAGCTACGTTCAATTTGAGTATTAATTTTTTCTTCTTTTAAAAATAATAAGTGTTTTTCTTTTCGAATGATAAGATTGAGAGTTTTATGGGAAATAGCAAAATTTTTTAAAGTATTAAGATCTTTGGTACGAGGAGGACTTACAAAGGGGAAAATAATTTGATTATTATTAAGAGTAGTAGTGATACCTTTAGTAGTAACTTGAAAGGGTTGTAGAAGGCTAAGGAAATGAGTCCCTAATATAACTTCTCTGGAAAGGTTTTTGACAAGGACAAAAGGAGTTTTGATACGTACATTATTATTGCAAATATGAGCAGTAGAAAGTTTATATTGTATTTGGAGTGGAGTTCCACTAGCAGCACAGAGCCATGTTTATTTTTCAAAAAAATAAAAAATTCACCAAGTTTTCAAAAAATCACGAAACTTCATACAGTTGTTCAACACATTTTTCTAAGGCAGATGGCATAAAAATCTAGCCAAAAAAACACAATGCCCAAGCCTGTAGGAAAAAACCCCCAATTCCTTCAAAAAACCCCCTTCACATAATCACGTAAAATCACTCAAATTCAGTCCAACAAGCACCAAAATGCAAAAATAACATCACCATAATGTTCAAAACATATCAAAACATCAATTTCCACTGTTCACACGATTTAAACGGAGTTCTACACCTTAAAATCAACATAGGATAGAAAACTCACTTTTCGGAGTTCTCCAGCAAAAACTTCTCTTCCGGAAACTTACTCAGCGACGTGGTCTCCTTCCAGCAATCACCTAGGGTCCCCAAGGAGTGCCTCTTAAAGGTTCAAGTTGATTTCCTCACAAAGACTCTCGATTCTCCAAAAACTCTACAAATTCTGCAGCAGCGTCGAACCAGCAGTCTGCTGGTTTTGATCCTAAGCCTGGCGGCACTAGCAGTGGCACCAAGCCAAATTTGCCAAAGGCGCCACTCCTAGTGGCGCCAGTTCCTAATTCTGGGCAGCTTTATCATTTTTCCGGCCAAAACTCGATTTCAAAGGCCTTTTGGGCCTAATATTGGTTTCCACAATCCCCTCTTCCAAAATTTCCAAAGTCCGTCCCTCCGACCGCCTCACGGTCAGCATGGGACTCTTACTCTATCGTTTTCTGTCTTCGACAAGCAAAGACAGAAAAAGAGGGGCCGTTGTAAGCACCCCATTTTTGCGCGCTCGGCAGTCTCTGATTCATCCCGACTTGAGTTCAACTCAATATAGACATATTCTAGAATTCTAGTCTTAATCCAGTCAATTTACTTGATGGGGCCACCAGGCCCAAATAGAGACAAAATGACCAAAATGCCCTTATGGGCGTTGTTCGGTCCAATCCCGTAGGCACGTCTTCCCGAAGACAGTAAGTCCCATTTTCCAGTCCAATTTCAATCCCTCTTTCGAGAAAGTTGATTCCTTGAGACGGTAAGTCTATCCTTTCTGGCACGTTTTCTGAAGAAAGTTTCTTTGGAACGGTAAGTCCCTTCAAACCCGTTGACCGGGACGAAACCCCGAGTCCCCTAGATGGTAGAACAGTCCACCTTTGGTGCCTGCTAGCCCGCCAATGCAGAAATGTTCGTTTTGGCATGCCTTCCGAGAAAGTTAATTCCTCAGGCATTAAGTTCCTTTAGCAACTTCCTGAGATTAGGTAGTCTTGGGAATGATTGCGAACCATCAGTGTCGCGGAAGTACTCGTAAACATCGCAACTGTTAGAATAGCAGAAATACTCGCAAACAGGTAGATATAGGGAATTGCCAACAAAATTCTGTATCACGGGACTGCCGTCAGAGTGGTGGAAACACTCAAAACGCAGGTCAACACCGGTGCCTGCTAGCCCACTTCGGTGAAAAATGACCAAACTGCCCCTAGGGCCATTTTTCGGCTCGTTTCTCAAGAAAATACTTAAGTCCTCAGAACGTTAAGTCCACCTTTTGTAAGATTGTCTTCAAGGCAATTCGGCATGATTAGGTGCCTTCTAATCTGTTTCGGGCCAATTCTGAGACTTTTTGGTTAAGATGACCATTTTGCCCCTAGACATCCGAGCGCCACACGGACCACACCGGCTCTGGGTATCAAACTGGTAACCTCCCGAGAATGCTTCCTATAGTATTCTCAACCTTTTATTATCTTTCCGGATCTCTGAGTCAGTTCTGGCAAACCTGGTGCGAAATGACCGTTTTGCCCCTGGTGGGCCAGTCGCCTTTTCGGACCACACTGGCTCCAAATATTAAACCAGCAACCTTTGGGAACATTCTAAATAATGTTTTCAAACCTTGAGTCTTCTTCCGGGACATTTCGAGTCCATCCCGATAGTTTTTCGATCCAGTTGACCGTTTTGCCCATAATAGCCCGGTCGACCTTTCCAACACATCCTGTCATCATTTTTGAAGCCTATTACCTCCGGGACACTGTTCTAAGGGTTCTTGTCCCTTTTTGGCCTTCCGGGTCATTCCCAGCCTCTTTAAATCATTCTTGGACCTTCCGGAGTCACTCTTAGTAAAGCTAGGCTAAAACTTGTATGGTAGTCACTAGTACAGGCGCCCAAATCTTCTTAAGATACGTTGTTTGCCGTCCTTAAAATTTTCCTAAGTGGCTGGCGCCACTACTAGTGGCGCCAAACCAATATTTGGCCTGGAGGGGCGCCAAAAAGAATTTTGGCCTGGCGCCACTGCAAGAGGCTCCAGGTCATTCCTCTCTCTATAAATACAGAGCCTCCTCTAGCGTGAAAGAGGTTCGCAAACTCAGTCTAAAAACTCCCCTCTTCGATATACAGAGATCGTAGCCTCCCTAAACCCTAGCTTCTTTAGGTTTTCTAAACTCTAGCCACCATACACCAAATCCTAGCCTCCTATACACTTGTATACACTTACATACACTCATACACTAGCCTCCAAAGCATCCATTGAAGACTTAAAGTGTTGCAAACTGAAGTTCTCGAAGATCAAGATGAAGACTGAAGCAAAGACCGAAGCAAAGCAAAAAAAGCAAGGCGCGCAAAGCAAAGCAAAATAAACAAGACACAAGGTAGGCTTTTTCTTTAATTTTACGCAACTTCCCCCTCTCTTCTCTCTCCTAACCCACTTGGGTTTTCTTCTATTTTAATCCCCCATCTTCTTCCCCCTCTTTTCTTTGCATGCTTGAAACAAAGGACTTCCCTGTCCATGTATAGGATTAGGCTATTGGAGGGTCACCGTGTCGGGAGCTTTCTTTTAGTCTAACCGGAGACCACGCGAGTTTGGCCCCCTTGATTATGTGGTGAAGCCTTTAACCTTGTATGTTCACGACCCCAACTTGTATTGTGCTTATCAAGATCTTGCATTTCTCTAAATTCTGTTTTCAAACTTATTTTCAAAACTTGCATTAACATTGTTTTCAAACTTGCATCAAAACCTTCTTTTTCAAAACTTGTTTTCAAAATCACAATCCTAGGGTGATTCTAGCTTTTCCATGGCTAGGGTTGCTTTAGAAAAGTGTTACATTTAAAGTGACCAATATGGTCTATTTTTTCAAATCCTTCTTGTTTTCAAAACCACTATCCTAAAGTGGTTCTAACCTTCTTATGGTTAGAATTGCTTTAGGAAAGTGAGATATTTTATATACTTTATAAAAACTCTCTTTTCAAATCTCTCCCTCTAAAAATTCCTTCTTCAACAAGTTTTCTAAAAACTCTCTTCATTTTCTTTTCTAAATTTGTTTTTAAAAACTCCCTTCCAACACTCTCTTTCCAAAAACATCTTTCCTAAAAAGCTCCTTTCCAAAAATGCTCTCCTCAAAATTCCTTTCCTCAAATTTCCTTCCTAACAACTTTTTTTCAAAAATCTCTTTCCAAAAACTCTTTCAATGTGTTGCTTTCCAAAAATCTTTCCAAAAACTCTCTCTTCAAAACTCCCCTTCTAGAAACTCCTCTCTAGGATTTCCTTCCAAAATTCTTCCTTTCCAAAAACTCACTTTCCAAAAATCTCCTTCCTTAGAGCCCAAGTCAAACCCTAGAGCTCACAATTAGGAAACCCTCATTTCTTTTCCCAAAAGCATGATTTTTAATCTTGCCTTAAAACCTAGGTTTCCAAAATCTACTTCTTTACACCAATATCATAAGTTTCCAAAACCTATTTTCTACGTCAAATCTAGGGTTTCTAAAACTTCCCCTTCCAAATCCATACCAAATCCAATCTTCCACTTAGGAAACTAGATACAATCCTCCGTGTTTTGGAAACAAAATCAAAACACCTTTTTTTAGAAACAAAATCCAATCCCTTATTTTAGGAAATAGGAATCTCAATCCTTCCTAGTCTAAAGATTTCCTAATTCAAATCCTTCCTAATCTCGTACCTTCCTAAACCATAAGTTTCCTAAACTCAAACTTTTAAATCTTTCCTAGTCCCGACCTTTTCAAATCCTAAACTTCCAAAATTTTAAACTTCCCTATTTCAAAACATTCCAAATTTCAAAATTTCCAATTTCAAAACTTTCTTAAAATGAAACCTTTCTTATTTCAAAACCTTTCCTGTTTCAAAACTTTCCTAAATCGAAACTTTCTTAATTCAAAACTTTTGTGTCAAGATTTTTCGCACTCGAGGAATACACACACAAGTGGGAAAAATACTGTACTCTCTCGTTAGAACTCCCCTCCTAGAAGAATGAGTGCGACTAAGTTTGAATTGAAAATAGATTTGAATAAATGGGCTTTTAGAAAAGATTGGAGTCGCCACCTAACTTGATTAAGGTAAGTTAGGTCACCTAAAAACTAAGCATAATCCGAAAACCACACTTAAGGTTTTTGAAAACGATTTTGAAAATACTACCTCAAGAGAGAGTTTTTAAGAAAACTGGTTGTTTGACAACCTATATAAAACATTTAAGCCCTTTTTGAAAAATAACTCCGTTTTTGGTCTTTGAAAATAGTGATCCTAGGTTCGAAGGTTGGTTATGTGTAGGGAAGACGCACTAAGCCATCACTCTATCCCCCTCCCCCCTTCGGTACCTACATGTCTATTTACCCTAAATTCACCTATGAGAGTTTTCAACTAACAACTATTCAATCCTATCCACTTTAAAAAACAATGTTTAAAAAGACACGATGCATGATATGCAAGTGCAAGAAAAGAGAGTTGAAAAATAGATTTGAAAAAAAAATTGATTTGCTTTTAGAAAGAGATTTGAAAAGATAGATTTGAAATTGGAAAGTTTTAGAATTTGGAAATTGAAATTTGAAAAAAGATTTTTGGAATTGGAAATTGGAAATAGAACATAGAATTGGAAACTTGAAGAAGATTGTAAAATTGGAGATTTGAAAGAAGTTGTGGAATTAGAAATTTGAAAAATGTTGTGACCGCACCCATGAAGGTTGCCTACGTATCCTTTTGGAGGAATCAGGTCAGTCGTAGTTCCAACAAGAGTCCGATAGAAAATAGAATGGTTTGATTGAAAAAGGATTTGTTTTGAACTTAGAATAGAAGATTGGAAATTGGAATTTAGAATTTTGGAATTGAAAATATTGGACTTTGATTTGAAAAGATAGAATTTGGAAGAAAAATTTAGACTTGTTTTGGAAAGATGAAGGTTTAGGAAACCTAGACTTAGGAGCTTAGAAAAGAAAGATTGGATTTAGGAAATATTCGAATTAGGAAAGTTTCAAAATAGGAAAGTTTTCGAATTAGGAAAGTTTTAACTTAAGAAAGCTTCAATTTAGGAAAGTTTTAACTTAGGAAAGTGTTGAATTTAGAAATGTTTTGAATTAGGAAAAGTTTAGTTTAAGAAAGGTTTAGAATTTGGAGAGTTTCAACTTAAGAAAGTTTTGAATTTGGAAAGCTTAGAATTTTAGAAAGATTTGAATTTAGAAAGCTTTAAGATTTTTGGAAGATTCGAAATTTGAGTTTTAGAAAGATTTGAAAATCTAGATTTGAGAGTTGAAGTTTGGAAAGGATGTGGAATTAAGAAAGGTTGGAATTAGGAAAAGTTTAGACTTAGAAAGATTTGAAGTTTAGAGAAGTTTAGAACTTAGAAAGTTTTAGAGTTTGAGTTTTAGAAAATCTTGAGATTAGAAAAGGTTGAGTTTAGGAAAGATTTGAAAACTTAGATTTAGAAAGTTAAGATTTGGAAAGGGATAGAATTAGGAAATGATTGAATTAGGAAAGATGTGGAAGTTGCGTTTTAAAATTTAGGAAAGATTTTACGTTCAAGTTTTGAAAATTTAAGATTTGGGGAAGTAAAAGAATAGGAACGATTTGAATTAGGAAAGATTTAGACTAGGAAGGGTTAAGATTCTTATTTCCTAAAACAAGGGATGGGATTTTGTTTCTAAAAGAGAAGGTTTGATTTTGTTTCCAAAAATGGAGGATTGGATCTAGTTTGCTAAACAGGAAGATTGGATTTGGTTTTCAAAAGGGAAGATTTGATTTGACAAGGATTTGGAAGTGGAAGTTTAGAAACCCTAGATTTGGAAGTTTATAGTTTTGACGTAGAAAAATAGGTTTTGGAAATATATGAAATAAAGGTTTTGAAAACCTAAGTTTTAAGGTAAGATTGAAAACCATGTTTTTGAAAAGAAAAATTAGGATTTCCTAATTGTGGGTTGTAGGGCTTGACTTGGGCTCTAAGAAAAGAATTTTTTGGAAAGTGTGTTTTTTGAAAACGAAGATTTTGGAAGGAAATCCTAGAGAGGAGTTTCTAGAAGTTGTGTTTTGAAAATAATTTTGGGAAGGAAGTTTTTGGAAAGTAAACTTTCAGAGAGTTTTGAAAACAAGATTTTGGAAGGAGCTTTTTGGAAAGAGTTTTTAGGAAAGTGAATTTTGAAGAGAGTGTTTTGGAAAGAAGTTTGAAAAGAGAAGTTTTAAAAAATAGATTTTTTGAGGGAGTTTTTTGAAAACAACTTTGGAAAGAAGAGTGTTTAGAAAGCATGTTGAAAGGAGGGTTTTAGAAAAGAGACTTTTGAAAAGAGAGTTTTTTGGAAGATATAAAATATCTCACTTTCCTAAAGCAATTCTAACCATAAGAAGGCCAGAAACACTTTAAGAAAGTGGTTTTGAAAACAAGAAGGAGTTGAAAATATGGACCATATCGGAACCTTTAAACGTAACACTTTTCCAAAGCAACCGTAGCCATGAAAAGGCTAGAATCACCCTAGGGTTGTGATTTTGAAAACAAGTTTTTGGAAAAGAAGATTTTGAGGCAATTTTGAAAACAAGTTTTAATGCAAGTTTTGAAAACGAGTTTGAGAATGATTTTGAAAACAATTTTTGGAATAATGCAAGAGGATGATATGCACAATGCAAATTTGGGTCATGAACATATAAGGTTAAGGCTTCACCACATAATCAAGGGAGTCGAACCCACGTGGTCTCCGGTTAGACTAAAAGAAAGCCTCCGACACAGTGACCCTCTAATAGCTTAATCCTACACATGGACCGGGAATCCCCTTGTTTCAAGCAAGCAAAGAAAGGGGGGGAGAAGATGAGGGATTAAAATAGAGAAAACCCAAGTGGGCTAGGAGAGAGAAGAGATAGGGGGAAGTGTAGAAGCTTAAAGAGAAAACCTACCATATGTCTTGTTTATTTTGTTTGGCTCTACGCTCCTTGCTTTTCTTCGGTCTTCACTTCACTTCAGTCTTTGAGGGCTTGTCTTTGGTCTTCAAATCTTGTAATCGTAGCAATCCAAGTCTTCAATGGAGGGTTGGAGGCTAGTGTATAAGTGTATAAGGGTATGTATGAGTGTATAGGAGGTTAGAGTTTGTGTATGGTGATTAGGGTTTGGAAAACCAAGAGGAGCTAAGGTTTAGGGAGGCTACGAGCTCTGTATATCGAAAATTAGGGTTTTCAGACTAAGTTTGCAGACCTCCTTCACGCTGGAGGAGGCTTTGTATTTATAGAGATGGGATAGACCTAGCGCTTGTTGCAGTGGTGCTAGGCCAAATTTCCTCTTGGCACCATTAGGAGTGGCGCCAGGCCATTTTTTGGCTTGGCACCACCAGCAAGTTAGGAAAGTTTGTTAAGTCGGCAAGCAATGTATCTTGACAAGATATGGGCACCTGTACTAGTGACTACCATGCAATTTTTAGCCTGGCTTCACTAAGAGTGACTCCGAAAAGTCCGCGAATGATTTCAAGAGGCCGGGAATGACCCAGAGAGCTGAAAAAGGGCAGGAACACTTAGAATAGTATCACAGAGGTATTTGACTTGAAAAATGAGGATAGGATGTGTCAGAAGGATTAACCGGGCCGTTAGGGGCAAAACGGTCAATCGAGCCGGAAAGCTGTTAGGATGGACTCAGAGTGTCCCGAAAAAAAACTTGAGATTTGGGGACATTATTTAGAATGTTCCCAAAGGTTGCCGGTTTGATACCCAGAGCCGGTGTGGTCGGAAAAGACGACCGGCCTTCTAGGGGCAAAACGGTCATTTTGTACCGGGTTTGCCAGAACTGACTTGGAATGATCCGGAAAGATAAACAAAGGTTGAGAATACTATAAAAAGAAATCTCAGGAAGTTACCGGTTTGATAACCAAGGCCGGTGTGGTTTCCGGGGCTTTCGGATGCCTAGGGGCAAAATGGTCATCTTGACCGAAAAGTCTCGGAATTGACCCGAAACTGTCTGGAGGGCACCTAATCATGTCAGATCATCTCTGGGATGATCTAGGAAGGGTGGACTTACCATTCTGAGGGCTTAGGTGCACTCTCGAGAAATGTGCCAAAAAATGGCCCTAGGGGCAGTTTGGTCATTTTTACCGAAGTGCGCTAGCAGGCACTGGTATTGACCTGGGTTTTGAGTGTTTCCGCCACTCTGACGGCGGTCGCGTGAGACAAAGGTTTGTTGGCAATTCCCTGTATCGACCTGTTTACGAGTATTTCCGCTACTCTAACGGTAGTGATGTTTGCGAGTATTTCGGCTACTCTGATAGTTCGCGATTATTCCCGAGACTGCCTGATCTCGGGAAGCTGCTAAAGGGACTTAGCGTCTGAGAATTCAACTTTCTCAGAAGGCGTGCCAAAACGGACATTTCTACATTGGCGGGCTAGCAGGTGCTAAAAGTGGACCGTTCTACCATCTAGGGGACTTGGGGTCTCGTCCCGGTCGACAGGTTTGAAAGGGCTTACCATTTCGAAGAGACTTTCTTCGAAAAACATACTGGACCGTCTTAAGGAATCAACTGTCTTGAGAGATGGATTAGAATTGGAATTGGACTTGGAAAGAGGACTTACCATCTTTGGAAAGACGTGCCTGATTTGGAATTAGAAAGGGGACTTACCATTTTTAGAAAGACATGCCCTATTTGGAATTAGAAAGGGGACTTACCATCTTTAGAAAGACGCGCCTGATTGGATAGAATTAGCGTCTCAGGAAATCAACTATCTTGAGAGAGGAATTGGAATTGGAATTGGAAAGGGGACTTACCGTCTTTGGAAAGACATGCTTGTTAGATTTGGAAAGGGGACTTACCGTCTTCGGAAAGATGTGCCTGATAGGATTGAAAAAGGGACTTACCGTCTCCGGAAAGACGTGTCTAATTTGGAATTGGAAAGGGGACTCACCATCTTCGAAAAGACGCACCTGTTGGGAATTGGACCGAATGATGCCCCCAGGGGCATTTTGGCCATGTTGCCTATATTTGGGCCCGGTGGGGCCCGCGAAGCGATAGATTGACTAGATTAGGGCTAGAATTCTAGAATATGTCCATATTGACTCGCAATCAAGTCTGGACGGACTGGAGACCGCCGAGCGGTCAAAAATGGGGTGTTTACAAAAACCTTTCTTAAAATGACACTTTCCTAAAATGAAACTTTCCTAAATCCAATCTTTCCCTAATCTTCCAAGTTCAACATTCGAGTCAAATCTTTCTTAAATCTCAAGTCCTTCCTAAATCCTATCTTCCTAAGTCTAGGTTTCCTAAACCTCAATATTTCCAAATCAAACTCTAATCTTTTCAATTTCAAATTCCAATTTCCAATCTTCTATTTTAAATTCAAATCAAATCCTTTTTCCAATCAAAATCTCTTTCTTCCAATCATATCTTCTATTTTCTATCGAACTCTTGTCCGAACTACGACTGACCAGATTCCTCAAAAAGGATACGTAGGCAACCCTCCAGGGTGCGGTCACAACCTTCTTCAAGCTTCTATTCACTAATCTTTTCCAAGCATCCAATTCCAAATTTATATTTCCAATTTCTAAAACTCTCCAATTTTAAATCTATCTTTCCAAATTTCTTTTCAAATCAAATCAATTTCTTTTCAAATCTCTTTCCAAATCTATTTTCCAACTTTCTTTTCTTACACTTGCATATCATGCATTATGTCTTTTTAAACATTCTTTTTCTAAAGTGGATAGGATTGAACATTTGTTAGTTGAAGACTCTCAAGTCGCGCCCAAATTTTTCGCACTCGAGGAATACACACACAAGCGGAAAAAATACTGTACTCTCTCGTTAGAACTCACCCTCCTAGAAGAATGAGTGCGACTAGGTTTGAATTGAAAATGGATTTGAATAAAGGGCTTTTAGAAAAGATTTGGAGTTGCCACCTAACTTGATTAAGGTGAGTTAGGTCACCTAAAAACTAAGCATAATCCGAAGACTACACTTAAGGTTTTTGGAAAAAGGATTTTGAAAATATCTCCTCAAGAGAGGGTTTTTAAGAAAAATAGGTTGTTTGGCAACCTTTGAAAAATATTTAGCCCTTTTTAGAAAAATAACTCCGTTTTTGGTCTTTCAAAAATAGTGATCTAGGTTCGGGGGTTGGTTACGTGTAGGGAAGACGCACTGAGCCATCACCTTACCCCGCCCTTTCGGTACCTACATGTCAATCTATCCTAGATTCACCTATGAGAGTCTTCAACTAACAAATATTCAATCCTATACACTTTGAAAAATGTTGTTTAAAAAAAGACATTTAACATGATGCATGATATGCAAGTGCAAGAGAAGAGAATTGAAAAATAGATTTGGAAAAAAAAAATTGATTTGATTTTAGAAGAGAGATTTGAAAGGGATAGATTTGAAATTAGAAAGTTTCAGAATTTGGAAATTGAGATTTGAAAATAGATTTTTGGGATTGGAAATTGGAAATAGAACATGGAATTAGAAACTTGAAGAAGATTGCAGAATTGGAAGTTTGAAAAATGTTATGGAATTGAAAATTTGAAAAATGTTGTAGAATTTGAGATTTGAAAACTGTGGAAACCGCACCCATGAGGGTTGCCTACATATTCTTTTGAGGAATCAGGTCAGTCGTAGTTCGGACAAGAGTCCGATTGAAAATAGAAGAGTTGATTGGAAGAAAGAGAATGAATTGGAAATTGGATGCAAAGATTGAGAGATTGAACTTTGATTGGAAAATTTGAAAAGACTTGACTGTGAAGAACTTGGTTTTAGGAAACCTAGAAAGACTTGAGACTTAGAAAAGATTTGACTTGACTTGGAATTATTTTAGAAAAGATTCGACTCAAAAGTTGGACTTGGAAAGATTAGGAAAGACTAGATTTAGGAAAGATTCGAATTAGGGAAGTTTCAAATTAGGAAAGTTTTGGAATTAGGAAAGTTTTCAATTAGGGAAGTTTTCACATTAAGAAAGTTTCAAAATTAGGAAATTTTTGAATTAAGAAAGTTTCAACTTAGGAAAGTTTTGAATTAAGAAAGTTTCATTTTAAGAAAGGTTTGAAAAAGGAAAGGTTTTGAAAATAAGGCAGTTTTGAAAATAAGAAAGTCTTAGATTTGGAAAGATTTGAAATTTTAGGAAAGTTTAGAGTTTTAGAAAAATTTTGGAAGTTTAAAAAGATTTAACTTAAGAAAGTTTTGAATTTAGAAAGCTTTGAATTTGGAAAGATTTGAAATTTAGAAAGTTTAGGATTTAGAAAGTTTTGAGATTAGGAAAGGTTTGAGTTTAGGAAAGATTTGAAAACTTGGACTTGAAAAGTTAAGATTTGGAAAAGGGTAGAATTAGGAAGGGTTGAATTAGAAAAGATGTGGAAGTTGAGTTTTAAAATTTAGGAAAGATTTTCAAGTTCAAGTTTTAGAAACTTAAGATTTAGGAAAGTAGAAGATTAGGAAGGATTTGAATTAGGAAAGATTTGGATTAGGAAGGGATTGGATTTTGTTTTTAAAAGGGAACGTTTGATTTTGTTTCCAAAAACGGAGGATAAGATCTAGTTTCCTAAAGGGGAAGATTTGATTTGACAAGGATTTGGAAAGGGGAAGTTTTAGAAACCCTAGACTTGGAAGGCTATAGTTTTGACGTAGAAAATAGGTTTTGGAAATATGCATAGTTTTGGTGTAGAAAACAAGAGGTTTTGGAAACCTAGGATTTAAGACAATTTTGAACACCATGTTTTTGGAAAGAAAATTAGGGTTTCCTAATTGTCAGCTCTAAGGCTTGACTTGGGCATCAAGAAAAGGGATTTTTGGAAAGTGTGTTTTTGGAAACAAGTTTTTGGAAGGAAATCCTAGAGAGGAGTTTTTAGAGGGAAGATTTTTAGAAAGATTTTTTGAAAGAGATTGTTGGAGAGAGTTTTTAGGAAAAATTTTTAAGGAACGTGTTTTTAGAAAGTGGATTTTGGGGAGAGGATTTTGGAAAGGAGTTGAAAAAGAGAGTTTTGAAAAATAGATTTTTGGGAGGGAGTTTTTGAAAACAACTTTAGAAAGGAGAGTTTTAGGAAAGTATGGGAAAAGAGATTTTTAGGAAAAGAGACTTTTGAAAAGAGAGTTTTTAGAAGGTATAAAAATGTCTCACTTTCCTAAAGCGATTCCAACCATAAGAAGGCTAGAACCACTTTAGGAAAGTGGTTTTGAAAACAATAAGGGTTAAAAATATGGAGCATAAAAGTCACTTTAAATGTAACACTTTCCTAAAGCAACCCTAGCCATGGAAAAGCTAGAATCACCCTAGGATTGTGATTTTAAAAACATGTTTTGAAAAAGAGATTTTGATACAACTTTGAAAACAAGTTTGAAAACGATTTTGAAAACAACTTTGGAAACAACTTTTGAAAGAATGCAAAAATCATGATATGTACAATGCAAGTTTGGGGTTATGAACATACAAGGTTTAGGCTTCACCACATAATCAAGGGGGTCGGACCCACGTGGCCTCCGGTCAGCCTAAAGGAAAGCCCCTGACACGGTGACTCTCCAATAGTCCAATCCTACACATGGACTGGGAATCCCCTTGTTTCAAGCATGCAAAGAAAGGGGGGAAAAGAGATGAGGGATTAAAATAGAGAAAACCCAAGTGGGTTAGGAGAGAGAAGAGAGAGGGGGGAAGTGCAAAAACGTAAAACGAAAACCTACCTTGTGTCTTGTTTATTTTGCGAGCCTTGCTTGTCTTCGATCTTCGTCTTGATCTTCGTCTTCAATCCTCAAGAGTTGTCTTCAATCTTCAAGGCTTCGGTTTACAGCTCTTCAAATCTTCAAAGGAGGGTTGGAGGCTAGTGTATAACTGTATGGAGGTGTGTATGAGTGTATAGAAGGCTAGGGTTTAGTGTATGGCGGCTAGGGTTTGGAAAACCTAGGGAGGCTAGGGTTTAGGGAGTGTTCAAGCTCTGTATATCAAAATATAGGATTTTTTTACTAAGTTTGCAGACCTCTTTCACACTGGAAGAGGCTTTTTCTTTATAGAGGGAGGAATGCACTGGCGCCTGTTGTAGTGGCGCCAGGCCAAAAATTACACTAGTGGCGCCAGACCATTTTTTGGCTTGGCGCCACTAGTAGTGGTGCCCGCCAATTAGGAAATGTTTAAGGTCGGCAAGCAACGTATCTTTGATTAGATTTGGGCGCCCGTACTAGTGACTACCATGCAATTTTTAGCCTGACTCCACTAGGAGTGACTTCGGAAAGTCCGGGAATGATTTGAAGAGGCCGGGAATGACTCGGAAAGCTGGAACAGGGCAGGAACACTTAGAATAGTGTCCCGGAGGTATTTGACTTGGAAAATGAGGATAGGATCTGTCGGAAGGGTTGACTGGGCCTTTAGGGGCAAAACGGTCAATCAAGTCGGGAAGCTGCCGGGACAGACTCGGACTGTCCCGAAGAAGACTCAAGATTTGGAAATATTATTCAGAATGTTCTCAAAGGTTGCCGGTTTGATTCCCAGAGCCGGTGTGGTCGAAAAAGGTGACCGGCCCACTAGGGGCAAAACGGTCATTTCGCGCCGGGTTTGCCGGAACTGACTCGGAATGATCTAAAAGGATGAAGAAGGTTGAGAATACTGTAAAAAGCATTCTCGGGAAGTTACCGGTTTGATACCCAGAGCCGGTATGGTCGGAAAAGGCGACCGGCCCTCTAGGGGCGAAACGGTCATTTTGTATCGGGTTTGCCGGAATTGACTTGGAATGATCCGAGAAGGTAGAGGAAGGTCGGGAATACTATAAGAAGTATTCCCGGGAGGTTACTAGTTTGATACCTAGAGCCGGTGTGGTCGGCAAAGGAAACCGGCCCACCAGGGGCAAAACAGTCATTTTGTACAGGGTTTTGCCGGAACTGACTCAGAATGATCTGGAAAGATAGAGGAAAGTTGAGAATACTATAAGAAGCATTCTTGGGAGGTTACCGATTTGATACCCAGAGCCGGTGTGGTTCCCGGGACATTCGAATGCCTAGGGGCAAAATGGTCATCTTGACCGGAAAGTCTCGGAAAAGGCCTAAGGGCAGTTTGGTCATTTTTCACCGAAGTGGGCTAGCAGGCACTGGTGTTGACCTGGGTTTTGAGTGTTTCCGCCACTCTGACGGCGGTCATCGTGACACAGGGGTTTGTTGTCAATTCCCCATATCGACCTATTTGCGAGTATTTCTACTACTCTGATGGTTGCGATGTTTGCGAGTATTTCCGCTACTCTGACGGTTCGTGATCATTCCCGAGACTGCCTGATCTCGAGAAGCTGCTAAATGGACTTAGCACCTGAGAAGTCAATTTTCTTGGAAGGCGTGCCTAAACGAACATTTCTGCATTGGTGGGCTAGCAGGCGCCAAAGGTGGACCGTTCTACCATCTAGGGGACTTGGGGTCTCGTCCCGGTCGACAGGTTTAAAAGGACTTACCGTTTCGAAGAGATTTTCTTCGAAAAGTGAGCCGAACCGTCTTGAGGAATAAACTATCTCGAGAGAGGGATTGGAATTGGAAATGGGTCTTATCGTCTCCGGAAAGACGTGCCTGATTTAGAACCATCTCAAGGAATAAACTATCTCAAGAGAGGGATTGGAATTAGAAAGGGGACTTACCGTCTTCGGAAAGACGTGCCTAATTTGGAATTAGAAAGGGGACTTACCGTCTTCGGAAAGACGTGCCTGATTTGGAATTAGAAAGGGGACTTACCGTCTTTGGAAAGACGTGCCTGGTTTGGAATAGATTGACCGTCTCATGGAATCAACTGTCTCGAGAGAGGGGTTGGAGTTGGAATTGGAAAGGATAATGCCCCTAGGGGCATTTTGGTCATTTTGCCTCTATTTGGGCCTGGTGGGCCCGCGAAGCGATGGACAGACGGGATTTGGACTTAGAAAGTTGGTTTCAATTGGAATACGTCCATATTGACTTGAGTACAAGTCTGGACGGAGCGTAGACTGTCGAGTGGTAAAAAATGGGGTGCTTACATCTCATAGGTGAATCTAGGGTAAATAGACATGTAGGTACCGCAAGGGCGGGGTAAGGTGATAGCTTAGTGCATCTTTCCTACACGTAACTAATCTTCGAACCTAGGATCACTATTTTCAAAGACCAAAATGGAGTTTATTTTTCTAAAAAAAGCTTAAATAATTTTCAAAAGTTGCCAAACAACCTGTTTTCTTAAAAACCTTCTCTTGAGGTAGTATTTTCAAAATCCTTTTCAAAAACCCTAAGTGTAGTCTTTGGATTGTGCTTAGTTTTAAGTGACCTAACTCACCTTAATCAAGTTGGGTGGCGACACCAAATATTTTCCAAAAGCCCTTTATGCAAATCAATTTTCAATTCAAACCTAGTCGCACTCATTCTTCTAGGAGGATGAGTTCTAACGTGAGAGTACAGTATTTTTTCCGCTTATATGTGTATTCCTCGAGTGTAAAAAATGTGGGCGTGACACCAGGTGACTTGTTATGGGAGAGCCTCCTTTAGACATAGGTAGACGGATGCTGATTTGGGTGACTTGGAGGTACCAGACATCCCATCGCTTGTGGATCTTGCTTATCACTCCAGTGTATATTCTAGACAGCATTTGCCCCCTCTGTGAGTATACACAGTTTTTGGAGGGGCTATTCATCAGGTCTTCATGACCATACAATGGGCTATTCCATCATACCGTGCTTTCTTGGCTGAGATCGGATTCGGAGCTTGCATGGGATTACAGGCTAACTACCTAAACCGACATCTGGTGCTGGCACTTATCGAGAGATGGTTTGGAGAGAACTGGGACTTTCCACTTTGTTGGCTTCGAGTTGGGTCCCACCCTCTTGGATTGGGCAATCATCACGGGGCTTTCCTTCGTTGGTCGGCGGATCGCCTTGCAGCCGGTCAGCAGAGATGATGCATGCATTCTATTGGGCTTACCCTCTCCCGAGCTTTTTACTTTTCCAGTTTCCTGGCTCAGTCAGGATGATGGTACCTTTGCTGTTGAGCCATCCCCTGCTCGGCGCGACATCATGAGGCAGCGACTTATTCTATATATCATTTTCAGCTGCTTCTATAATAACAACAAGTTGCTCATGCCTTTTCGGCTGGTGAGCATAGTACCTGATCTTGGGGCTTTATCTGAGCTGGATTGGGGGTCCTATTTCTTTGGGTGCTTCCTTCGATCGATGCGGGTCCGGACTTCTTCCCGTTAGGGCAGCATGACTAGTTTCTAGCCCTTTCTTATCTGGTGGAGCTATGAGTACCTACCTATTCATCGCCCTGCAGTTATCAAGGACGACCTTTATCCTTGTGCTTTGAGGTAGGCTCGTGACTGGGTGGCCCAGCGATCAAAGATTACGAACTTTGTGATGCTACGAGCAAACCTGGAGTTGATTGAGGCGAGGGACGTGACTTGGTGGCCCTTCATTGGATCAGTTCATTATGGAACAACGCGGTACTTGGTTTCGTTGTCCCTGTCGAGGGCTACTTTTCTTAGTAATGATACTTGGGAGTCCTATCTAGGAGCGCAGCACTGGCAGCAGTTTCATAAGGAGTTTTGATCAGCAAGAGCTCCGCCAGAGTATATGTTTGGAGCTTTGGTGGCGGGAGTGCCTATCCCCTATCAGGAGCAGCAGCCGGGTGCCGAGTTCTTGCTTCTTCCAGATACAAACTACGCTGCACACTTTGGGGCTCATTTTGTTGGTGCCTTCACCCGGTTTGAGGTACCAGTCGGCAGGTACACTGTGAGCCAAGAGGAGGTTGACTTATGGCACCGTGCCAGAGGATATGTGCCCCAGGCTGAGTTTACTGCCACGAGGGACCAGAGGGACCGATATCAGATGGAGTGAGATTAGTATCAAGTAGAGGAGGCTTCCTTGATGGCTCGGATAGCCCAGATGGGAGATGGCGGGGTATGTCGTCTTTTCTCTCATTCTTCTTGCTCTGCTGTTGTTTAGTTATTCTTTCATGTGGCTGATTTTCGCTCTATCTTTTTTGCAGGATGTTGGTGCTTCGAGTAGCTATCCGCCTCCTCTGGATCCAGGTTTGGGGGACTTCGATTCCGAGGACATTGATGTTGACCTTTGATAAATGCCCCTTGCTGTAGACCCTGATTTGCTTTTGCCCCTTATCCCTGAGATGCGTTTATGTTAGACAGCTCTTTTTTTTGTAAATTTTGTACACAGATGGATGTTTATCGTAGTTAGATATATGGACATGCAAAGACATTTATGATTTTGACAGCTAAGTATATGATCAGATGAATATGATGGATGATGATCCATATTTATTACATGGGTTGATGTTAAACTATGTTGGTGACTTCTGTTTCTACGGAGAGTTATGTCCTATGTAAGCGAAGCTCATGCTAATTTTTTTTTCTTTTTAGAATGTATGCACCTACTAGGAATATATTAGCTAACGGAATGACAAGGGGTGCTGTCAAACTTGTTATCTTTGGGATGGTAATTCCTTCCTTTTTGGGGGCCTGGCCACTCCTTTGGCTCAATCTTACCTTGACTGAATGATAGCATTTCGTACCTTTCTCACCATTTTCACTGCCTTCGACTCTCTACCTCGGGGTTAGTATATAAGGTTCTTATGTTGAAACTCTGAACTCTCAAGGTTTTAGCAACAACTTACCTGACCTTTAGCAAAGTAATAAACGACCAATCTTTCAATCCGAGGAGACTTTGCGTTAGGACCGTAATGTGGGCTAGGTTGTGGGGTTTTCAAAACAACGATATATATAGGCTCAAATTCGATGTTACTTGCAACAAGTTTAGATCCATACCATCCTTGACTATTCTTTAGTAGGGTTAGCATCCTTCTTTAGCTTTGGCAGCGTGTTTAGCTCATTTAGAACAAACAATCTATTTTCAATCAGAGTGGACTTTAGTAAAGTTGTAATGTAGGCTATGTGTCACGCCCCATAACCCGGCCTATACAGATTTAAGGAACATGACCGGCCAGTAGCAAGGCTACCTAAGGCCGCATTACTTAAATTGGTTGATCACCTGTGCATAATCATTTATAATGATGCACAATTGCGGAAAATAGAATTTTTGATAACTTGAAAATATAATCTGTGCCATACATGGTAGAGCTGTGCCTAATCTCCAAACATAACATACATAAGGACCAAATCAAAGTCCACCAAAGTTATAGCATTATATCATTACAAAATATTGGGCCAAGCCCTCAAACATTACACAAATCATAGGCCCGTGGGCCGTAGCTCAAAATCCACATATGGCCTCGCTTTAAGGCCTCCCAGATTGGCTACCTGAAAATCATTTGAGAAAACGTAAGCTAATGCTTAGTGAATAACAATGATGCATGAGCGGGAAAATATCATGGACTAGCAATTATATCCAACGTACATGGATAGAGAATCATTTATGCATAAGGGAATGAGCTTTTAAACGTTTAAAGCGTAGGCTTGGAACTCATAGGAAATGTAAACATCATTTGAAACATAGTATCATAAGAAGAGATGCAACATAACATTATTCTTGATATAGCACTTGATAACTTGTCGTAAAACATGTAAACATATCATGGTTCTCAGTTCAAAACATAAGTGTGCTACAACTCGACATATGAGCTAGGCTCCATAGTAACCGTATAGGTCACGCTAAGGCTCTTTAGGCCAGGGACGTCTCCCAACATAGATAGTTTATTTCCCGTCCCCTATCATAGGACTATCGAGCTAGATTAAGGTCTTGCCACGAGAAGACCCGAGTTGGCACCATACATTGAAAACTTAGCATCTCTTTTCATTTAACATTATAGTCCATGGTTTTCATTCATAACATAAATATAACTTGCATGCATTTGAAATATGATATTTGTAATTGAACGTAGCATGGATGCATTGAAATGTATGGAAAACATTCATGATATAGAGGTGAGCTCAAAACATTTAGAAAATACTAGTGTTTTACTCATGGCATATCGTTACTCACCTTTCTCCAATTGGACGGGTGACAAACAAGGTATTCCTACACAAATGCATGTAGAAGCAAAGAAACATCAATACAAGACTCTAAGGCAAAGTAATAACACGCAAGTCATGACTAAGAACATAACCCACTCAACCCCAACTCAACAACACCTCATTCTCACAATGGGAGAACAAGGCTCAACTATAGGACAAAGCCTCGATGTAAAATAAGAACATGGGGTTGAGATTTGAACATGAAAGCCAAAATGTCGACTCCTTCATCGAGTCCCAACCACCCCTCAACGATGATTTCACACCCAAGGCTAGTTGCATTTGAAAATAGGCTTAAAGGCCTTTATTTTGATAGGTCATGAGCCAAAAACATATTTCGGGTAAAGAAGTTATGCTTCATGGAAGGTGGACTAAAATTTTGGAAAACAATGTTGTTGGCATGGATTTTAGGTCAACTTCAAACCCCTATATCACTCAATATATAAGGAATTAGGAAACAAACTTTATATGGGTACAAAGGTCTATGAATCTAGTTTCTAATGCTTTAAACAGTGCATCAATCCGAGTTTTTTAGTGAAAGTTATGCTCATTTTACTAAGTAGTGCCGAATCTGACAGACCGTTCCAATGCCCAACCGGGCCGTTGGAACGCCCCATGCCAAAATACCCAACCGTTGGAACGCCCAAAATGGCCGTTCCAACGATAGGCAAAAGTGGAAAACCTCTCTTTGACCGTTCCAACGCCTGGGAGGGTTGTTGGAACACTAGGCAAATATGGGAACTCTGCTCTCGGGTCGTTCGAATGGCCCTGTCGGGCGTTCCAACAACCCCGCCTGCGCAGCAACCATTCTTAACCCAAAATTCACCCGAAACTCCTCCAAACACAAACAAACCTTTCCAACACTCCTAGGGCTTAAAGATTAGCCCACAAGGATGACAATAACTCAAAATGGGGAAGAAAGAACAATCAAAACAAAGGGATCAAATGAAGGAATCAAAACCCTAACATTTCTCATATTTTGAGATTTTTCAAACCACTACTTCCAATCCTCCAATATTCAGCTACAAGCTCTCAATTTCAACTAATTGGGACTCAAGGAGTCCCTCAAGACAAACCCAACTCATATATATGCATACATACAAAGACCCAACACATCTACACATGATAGATACATATACATATGTAATTATAGAGAGAGAGAGAGAAATAAAATCTTACCTTCTTCAAGCTTGGTGAGGTCTTCAATGGCTTCAATCCTCTTGCTTCAAGCCTTTCTTCCCTCAATCTTCCCTTCCTTCTCCCCTTTCTCTCTTCCTCCCTCTCCCAATCGGTTGTGAGAGTTGTGTATATGTGTGTGTGTGTTTTGTGTGTGTTAGTAGAAGACACACATGGGAAATAATCCCATGTGTCTCACAAGTTCTTATTGGTCAATTTTGACCCAAAAAAAGAAATAATTAATATCAAATATTGCATAACTAAAAATTCTCATTAATAAGGTTAAATAGAGATTTGGGATATCACACTATGGTTTCGGGGTTTTGCAAGAAAGGGTAAAGGCTCGAACCTATTGTTTTTACTGGGTTTCTTTGTATCCTAGGATCACCTTTAATTTCCTTCTTACTGTTACAATACACTTCTCAGGGTGAAAACGCCTATTTTCTTTCGACCCTTCGATATGCTTTTTGAGATAAACATGACTCTATTCTCTTTCGGCCTTCTTATTATGCTTTTCTTATTATGCTTTTCAAGATGACATAATCATGGTTTTCTTCAGGGCCTTTTTTGCTTGGACATTTTTTACTTATTTATGAAACAAACGATTTTACAACCCCCTCTTTTTCTTAACCTTTTTCTTTAGTGGTTCAATCTAACCCCACAGTGGGCAGTGATCCCTAGGTTGGGGTTTTCTGAAAAGAAGATGAATGGCTCAATGGGTTTGACGAGGGGTTGTTTTTTACTGTATGGGGAATGAAGAGAGAGTCTTTCTTCATCTTGAACTAGATTGCTTGATCTATAGAGCTTTCGATACTATCCTAGTACGATAGAGGTGGATACCATTCCTATAGTTTCTCAATTATTGTCTGCCCCAGTGTGGGGAGGACAGTCTTGGATCAGGGTTGGCAAGGAAAACTTCATTTGTTGCGAGGCACTAGGGGTTAAGCAAAGGGAATATAAACACTTTTGTTTCTTTTACATAGGGAAATGAAAGGTGGCTCCTCTTCATCTTGGTAGTTTGGCCACACATCACTTAGCTTCGGTGTCTTACAAGTGTTGCCTTTGGGTAGTTTCCTCACTCATCTCTATCCTCTCTCTTTGACAAGCTGATCATTTGGCGAGTGGTTAACTCGTGCTTTCATCCCTTCAAGTTCAGCCGTTCCATAAGATAAACCATGCCCCCTTGCATAGAAATAATCCACAAGATACATATAAGATAGCAATAGTGAATAAGAGAACTATCATTTGATTATTATCATCATTTTTTTATGAAAAACATAGAGTTCTTGAGCAATAAGAAAATGTAACATCAATTTAAAGACGGGAAATAAAAGAGATAGAAAGAAAGTGGGTGAAAACACCCCTCTCTTGTACGCTTTTGAAGGGAACCCATTTCAAATACGGCCTTGGGACAATGCCCACGTCTTCGATACTCCATTTGTGATTCGGGTCCTTGGCTAGGGCAAGACAGGCAAAGGCTTCTTCTAGAGCTCTGGATATGTCGACAGTGATGGTGCAGTTGGTAACTTCATTGACCTCCTTCTTGTTCTTCGCAATAGGTCCTTCTGTAAATAGGATGGCTAGTTCACCTCCTTCTAACTCGAACGGCTCCTTCAGCTCTCTTGACTCTTCTAGGCCCTAGCCCATGTTTTCATAGTTGTACTCGGTTGTAGGCTAAGGGTTTTTCAACAAGTGACGTTCAGCTGCTGCATACTTCGGGTGTAGAAACTCAGCACCCCATCCATTTACAACCATGTTTTCAACGAGCTCTTCTTCCAAAAACGTTGGCTCATCCACTAGCCAGTCAGAAGCATCGGGCACCTCATTAGGGTTATAGAGATAAATTTGGCATAATGGGAGATTCTCCTCCCAGCCATCTTCTTGATCGGTCTCCCAATCGTCCTCATAACCTTCGGCCCCGAGCTCGTCGAACTCTCCCTCGCCTTCCATTTCTACTAGTATCATGTTGACGGTATGGTCCGGCAGAGGATTGGTGGTCACATTGGACTAGGAGCGGGCTTCACTGGTTGCAGATTAATAGTTTTGTTGTCTATCAGGTCCTGAATTTTGTGCTTAAGAGAGAAGCAGCTTTCGGTGTCATGCCCTTGGCCACCCGAATGGTATTCACAAGTAAGGGCGACATTGAAGGTTGAGTGTAGAGGGCTTGGCAATGGACGAGCAGGTATGGGCTTCAAAATATTATTCTTCAGAAGGTTATGGTAAGCCTCGGTTTGGGTGCAAGCTAAGGTATCAAAAGCACAGGTGCATCGGGCAAGCCTATTAAAGTTGGGTCGTGCCCCAACAGGGTTGTAGTTAGGGGTTAGAGTAAGCATGGTTAAAGTGGGTAAGGGCAAGACAGGAGGTGATTGTGGTGGCAGTTGGTATTGGGGTAATTAGCTAGGTAGGACAGTATATTGGGGGGATTGGCCCTGCAGGATGGCAGACACATCACTTTCCTTCTAGATTGTGCCCCTTGTAGTAGCCACCTTCTTGGCTATGTTGGCGGTATACTCTCCAGTCTTAGCAAAGGGGTCCGTAATCCTCCCTGTCTTGAGGCCATTTTCTATCATCTCCCCTTGCATGATGAGCTAGGAGAAGCTTTTTCCTACACTTGTGCAGAGCTTCTCATAGTATATACCTTGAAAAGTGTGCACAAATAGTTGTACATACTCCTTTTCTTCTAGCGGGGGATTGACTTGTGCAGCGGCCTCCCTCTATCTTAGGGCATATCCTTTAAAGGTTTCCTTCTTAGTTTTACTCATCGTCATCAAGGACCATCGATCGGAAGTGAGGTCGATGTTGTGACGGTATTGGGTTTTGAATGTATTGACCTCGTTCCAAGTTGTGATCTTCCTTAAGTCCAAACAGGCGAACCATTGTAGAGCAGACCCAGTGAGGCTGTATTGGAATTGCTGCATGAGGAGTTTCGGATCGTTGCCGTGGCCACTTAGTGCTCCAGCATAGAGACGAAGATGAGCAACGGGGTTACTAGTGCCGTCATACTTCTGGAAGTCAGACATTTTGAACCTAGCAGGTCTCGGGTGGTCAGGGAAGAAATAGAGGTCATCATAGGAAGTGAACCCATAAGTGTCGTGGCCATGGAGACTTCGTAGTGAATCCTCTAGCCCTTAGATTTTCAGACTGAGAGGCTCTAAGGGGGCCTTCTTTATGATAGGTGAAAGTAATATGGTCTCCTCCTCTTCAGCGCTAATCCCTTTGGCATCTTCCTTATTCCTCCCAGCATTGTTAGACTGAAGCACGATCCTTGGATTAGCGGGTTCAAGGTCCTTGGACAAAGTCATGGATAAAGATGGGACTACGGTAGTATCCTTCATAACCATAATTAGGATGGGTTTGAGTATCTCATCCATCTTGGTCCTCATTTCATTGACCTCTTCTCGAGAAACTTGAGACGATTCTTCAGGGTTAGCAGCCATTAGTGATGCTTTTTGTCGGGTGATAATGGGATCCCTAGGTGGATGCTGCCCCTTCTTGGGAGTAATGTTGACTTAGTGGAAGGTGATCTCTGTAAAGAAACAAAAACAATAACACAAATTGCAAGTTAGTTTCTGGTTTTTAGAGAGCTCTATGCAATGCATGTTCTAGGGTATCCCTATTTGAGAGAGAAACTAATCATGATGAACTCGGCTCACTTCTTAGAGATGTAGGATTTACCCCTGTATACAGATACCTTACCATCAGATGGGGAACTTCATCCATTCATATATTCATCTATCCATATATTCATCCATCCATTTGCTCGAGAAAAATAGTGAAATACATTTTAACTTTGGGTTTACGATACAAAAGAATTGGAATACATTTTAACAGGGGGAGAGGGAACATTTTCCCTTCGGGTTACACCTATCTAGTTTTACATAAGAAGTCCTAAACTACTCTTGAGTCTTCGGATTTGCCTTCTTTGGATTTGGTGTCGATGAAGTCGCTGAGAAACCTTGTTGACTGATTGCCCCTTGTCTTCTTGGCAACCCTATCTCCATGAGCATAGAGGGATTGAGGCCCCTCTTATGAAATAAATTGATGTGCATGTCAAGAGTCCTTAGGGTTACATGGGAACTCTTAGGGTTTAGATAGGTTTAATGCAAGGGAGAGTGAACTAGGTGTCACTCTTAATGGGTTGCTCATATACATGAGAACACACTGACTTGAGTTACTTGGAACTCTTGTCTTGACATGGAATACGAGATGCATGAAAATGGATGCATAGAGTATAAGGAAAGAGAATACATTTGAAGTAAATATGCATGTATGAGCAGTTAAACAGGCATTATAACAGTAAGAATACAGTCATTATAACAATAGGAATAAACAGGTATAAATAAAAGTAAAAGCAGTAGCCCTTTCCTCTATGGTTTTGAAAACGGTGCGCATGTCTTAAATCCGGCAGAGGTTCAGCTATGCAAGGTGTCTATATAAGCATGAGGTTGAGGGTTGACTAATGCGTCCTAAAAAGGCTCGGTCCTCGGATCTTCAAACCTAAGCCCACTCCTCGAGGTGGTGCCATGATCGGTTAGTAATCCGAGTGGGGGAACCATCAAGAGGCCGTAGGCGAAGAAACTGACACAGCATCTTGCCCACAACCAATATACCGTTCCCCCTTTCTAACTAGAAGGGTCATATCAGGGTAAAAATGCAAGTTAGTAGAATGCAAGTGCACGTGCAGTGTGTGTGTGATATTTGAAAGCAGAGGAAAGAGCCCAACAACTCCCATTCATCCTGTTCAACATATTCATGCATGGCAATTAATAAAATTTAAAGAAAAAGCACACCTACAAAACAAAGATGTAAGAGTTAGTATGTGGATGGCAAACTTAATACAAGATAATATGAATGGAGTAAAATACATGTTTTTTGAAAACAATTTTGAAAATTCGGTTTTAAAAATTTAAAGTGAATAGGATTGAACAAGTTAATTGAAGACTCTACATGGGTGAAGGGTGAAGAGACATGACTATGGCCTAACCTCTAAATGTCCCCATCGGAGTTGCCAGCTGTCGCGCCTAGATTTTTCGCACTTGAGGAATATACACATAAGCGGAAAAAATACTGTATTCTCTCATTAGAACTCATCCTCCTAGAAGAATGAGAGCGACTAGGTTTGAATTGAAAATTGATTTGAATAAAGGGCTTTTGGAAAACATTTGGAGTTGCCACCTAAGTTGATTAAGGTGAGTTAGGTCACCTAAAAACTAAGCACAATCCGAAGATTACACTTAGGGTTTTTGGAAAACGATTTTGAAAATACTTCCTCAAGAGAGGGTTTTTAGGAAAACAGGTTATTTAGCAATCTTTAGAAAACATTAAGCCCTTTTTTGAAAATAACTCCATTTTGGTCTTTCAAAAATAGTGATCCTAGGTTCGGAGATTGGTTACGTGTAGGGAAGATGCACTAAGCCATCACCCTACCCCGCCCTTGCGGTACCTACATGTCCATTCACCCTAGATTCACCTATAAGAGTCTTCAACTAACAAATGTCCAATCCTATCCACTTTAGAAAAGAATTTTTGAAAAGAAATTGACATGATGCATGATATGCAAGTGCAAGAAAAAGAGAGTTGGAAATTAGATTTGGAAATAGATTTGAAAAGAAAATGATTTTTAAAAAGAGATTTGAAAAGATAGATTTGAAATTGGAAAGTTTTAGAAATTGGAAATAGAGATTTGAAAATAAATTTTTGGAATTGGAAACTTCACTACAAGAAATGTGATTTTTAGAGGCGGTAGTTTTAACGACGGGTCATAAAACCGCCTTTACGGATGTTTACCAATGGCAGTAAATTACCGTCATTATATATGTACATTAAAGGCGGTTTATGATTACCGCTGCAAAAATAAAAGTCAATTAGCACCCTAAAATGGTAGATTGGTTATATGACACTTATATCGGCAGTTTTTTAGAAACCGTCGATAAAACTATGCGCGCGCAATATCATTAATTTATTTTTCTCCATCTTTTTATTTTTTCGTTACAATTTTTCCCACTAAAACGGTGAAACCCCATTCCCTCCTTAACGTTTTCCCTCAAAATTGGCGTCAGTCACGGCTGTGAGGGCAAGGTTTTTTCCCAAAATTGCCTTCGCCGAGGTGAGAGCTGATGGGTGAGGTTATGAAGTCGCGGCTGCGAGGGTGAGGTTCCAGCGGCGAAGGCAAGGTCATGGACACCTTGAAGGCGAGATCTGGGCAATTTAAGGCTTGTCGTTGGGGGTGTTTTTGGGGGTTTCGTCACAGGTTGCAGAGCCAAGGGAGGGGGAGTGGGTTTTTGCCGATGTGCCCACTTATGCTTCGCAGTGGTGCCCACGTCGCATCTTGAGATCTGGGTATTGCTGAAGAGGGATCTCCATTGAGCTTGGTAAAGGCTTGCACGTCCAAAGACAACAATTATTCAGGTACTAATAGATTATTTTATCTTTACTCACCAAAATACTTGTTCATGTAGATGCATTCTGAGTGTTTCTTTGCAAAATTACAGAGAACTCCTGAGAATGGCAATCTTCTAATTGGAGAAACAAAGATTAAATCAGTAAGAATATATTATTACTTTCACTAGATGCAGGATTGGGCAAAGTTTGATGAGGTGAATGATGTCCAGAAAATTATATTGCTTACAATCTATTCTGTCTCAGGCATGACTCTTGCTGATTTGTCCAGAAAATTATTTGATAGTTGATTTGTCAAGTACTTTATCATGGAGTTCTTTGGTGGGCAGGATCATTTGGGGTTGGATTAACGCCACATGTTATATTGGTCGAAGCAGGAGAGGTAATGGAACTTCTCATATTGGTGATGTTCAATTTCATTGATAAGTACTTGTGTGATGGACCATTAGTGGAACTTTTGTTGTAGTTAGCACCAAGTTATTCTCCTATTGGAAAAAAAAAAAAAACAAATGAACGACCAAGTTTTGTGTATTATTCCAGGATGCCTTGTGGTTACTTCACTTTTTTGGTGCAACGGGCATTGCTATTGCTATGAACAGGTTTAGCTTAGCGCTCATTGGGAGTCTTGTACGACTGCTCATAATTAGGCTAATCAATGTCAAGCATAAACCTCAAGCTCAATCTCTTAACATGCTAAGCTAAGCCAGGAGCTTAGATTGATTAGAGTCATAAACAATTGATATAGTTGTTGTGCAATTTTAGAAATGTAATTTTCTTATAAGGTTTATGTATTTCAACCACTCCCGTAGTTTATTCATAAAAGGTAATGGGTTATGTGAAAGTTGATAAGTTCTATATTTTTGTTTAATAACTAAAAGAAAATATTGTAAGCAAAATTGGAAAACATGAAAAGCAAGTACACTAGAAATCGTGTATTGGCCCCACTAACATTCATAAAAGTTTACCTTAACTCCCCAAAATTCAAGAAGTTTTATGGCTCATCATATATCAAACGATGCCATCAATCACTCTATGCGTAGAAAAAACCTCGCCTTCCAGTTAAATCAAACCTCTGAGTTCCATATGGAACAACTTGGCAATCATATTTTGATTATGTTGTTGTTGTAGATGATTACCTCTCGTCACTCTTGTTGTCAGATTTTGGTGTTATCTAACCACTGTAGACCATAATATGTAGAAGATTCAACTTGAATTGGAGCCGACATGATTATTTCTTCATTAAGTGAGTAGGAGCTGGTCTTGTCAATTATGAAATGGGGGATCATATGGTGTTAATTTTCCTATGCATGCTACATATGCATACCGTATTCAATTCCATGCCACATCACATCTCGTCTTTGTAATAAGTTTCCAGTAGCTATGTGAAGCACATCATTGGTCAATTGATACATCATTCCTCTCTTTGATTCATATGTTGTGTCACGAGGATGTGGTTTTTCAACTTGAGTTTTCCCCCACCTCATAGGTGATGAAATACTCTTCCTATTAATGGCCTTGTCATTTACTGGCTTACATCTTTTACTACCAACCATAGGCAAAACCTGAAATAATAGTGATTAGCATTTATTTTTATCCATGTCTCTCTAGTAATTGATGAGACATTTTAACTAATTAGCATCTTGCCTGAACTTGATTCTTTTATCTCTTGGAAATTTCTTGGGATCATGATGTTCGTACAATAAGAAACATTTCTCATATGATAAGTGATATCCTCAAGGGCTTGTGTGAGTTTTTTTTTTTTGTCCAGACACTTTTTATTTTTTCATCACCATACAAGTTATATAACACTGATTACAAATAAGCAATCTCAGTAGCATGTTATGAATCAAATCATCCAAATTTGAACTTAAATTGTGCTGAGAACTATTTTTGCTCTATCGCCCAATTCAACTTATGGGTATTTCAACAGCCCCTCCCCCTTCACTGTATATAACAAACTCTAATCTATCCAACTATAATACTCTCGAGTCTGATAGATTGTTGATAGCAAGGCCTTGAATGCAGACACTTCTGTGATTCTGTTTCGCTTATTCACAGGATTAATTTCTACATTATGGCGTAGGAATCTGATTCTGAAGTATTGAAATTGTTGAGAAAGGGAGCCCTTATGTTAATTATAGATAATTAATAATTTTTTTGTGTTTTATTTTTTTTGGGGGGGGGGGGGGGATTGGGTTATATAACTTAGTTTTAAGAGTTTTGATTTGTTGATACCTAGTCTTATCATCGCATCATCTTCGTCTTTGTTGTTGGCTATCATCATCATTACTTTATCATTGTGATTAAAATTTATTTAGTTGCCCCTGGGTGAGGAAGAAGACTAGTGAAATAAATCCACCACTGGTGGGCACTCATTTAACCAATAACGAAAACATGAGAACCATGACCTGCTAATCAAGTGTATTACACAAAACTTGGGATTTTATGGGGGCAAGCTTGTTGCTGCTTGTGTCATATACAAATGCCTCCTTCACTGGAGGTCATTTGAAGTCGAATGAACTAATGTATTTGACCGTATAATTCAAACAATTGCTTCAACCATAGAGGTAAACTATAGACTTAGGTATCTTGAACCATTTCCAAGTAGAATCATCATTATATTGTCCACCACTTTCTGAGTCTGTTGGAACGACTTCTAAATTGTCTTGATAGTAATTTTCCCCTAAGGTATGAGGTCAATGACTATAGCCCAAGGCAACCACCTTGCTCTTTCGTAACCCATATGAATCAATTAAAGAAAAGAAAATTTGAATAACTAGCACACCTATGAAAAATAAATAAATAAGTAACAAGCAGCTTCCAGAGATTAGGCAGTCTCTAGAATAATCGCGACCCATTAGAGTAACGGAAATACTCGTAAACATCGCAACCGTCATAGTGGTGGAAACACTGGCAAACAGGTCGATATAAGGAATTGTCAGCAAACCCCTATATCACGGGACCATCGTTAGAGTGACGGAAACACTCAAAAGTCAGGTTAACACCGGTGCCTACTAGCCCACTTTAGTGAAAAATGACCAAACTCCATATAGGGCCATTTTTAGCACGTTTCTCGAGACAGTACCTAAGTCCTCAGAATGGAAATTCACCCTTCCAAGATTATCATAAAAATAATCCAACATGATTAGGTGCCTTCCAGTCAGTTTCGGGCCAATTCTGAGACATTCTAGTCAAGATGACCATTTTGCCCCTAGGCATCCGAGTGCCCTGGGAACACATCGGCTCTGGGTATCAAACCGAAAACTTTCCAAGAATGCTGCTTATAGTATTCCCAACCTTCCATTATCTTTCCAGATCATTCCGAGTCAGCTCCGACAAACCTGGTGCAAAATGACCGTTTTGCCCCTAGTAGGTCGGTCGCCTTTTCCGACCACACTGGCTCTGGATATCAAACCTGTAACCTCTTAGAACATTCTAGTTAATGTTTCCAAGTCTTGAGTCTTCTTCTAAGATATTCCGAGTCCATCCCAGTAGCTTTCCTGCCCGATTGACCGTTTTGCCCACAATAGCCCGGTCAACCCTTCTAATACATCTTGACAATATTTTTCAACTCTACTACCCTTAAGACATTATTTTAGGGGTTTCTATCTGTTTCTGACTTTCCAGACCACTCTCAGCCTTCTGGAACATTCTCGGGCCTTCCGGAGTCACACCTAGTGAAGCTAAGCTAAAAATTGCAAGGTAGCCACTAGTACAGGCCCCCAAATCTGCTGAAGATACGTTGTTTGTTGACCTTAAAACTTTCCTAAGTGGCTGGCGCTACTAGGAGTGGCTCTAGAAAGATTTTTTGCCTAGCGCCACTGCAACAGGCGCCAGGTCTTTCCTCTGTCTATAAATATAGAGCCTCCTCCAGCGTAAAAAGGATCCTCAAACTCAGTCTAAAAACTCTCCTCTTCGATATACAGAGCTCATAGCCTCCCTAAACCCTAGTCTTCTTTAGGTCTCCCTAAAACCTAGCCTCTATACACAAACCCTAGGCCCCATATACAAATCCTAACTCTCATATACTCCCATACACTCATACACTAGCCTCCAAAGCCTCCATTAAAGACTTGAAGTGCTGCAACTCTAAGGCTCCCGAAGATCAGAACAAACTCTTAAAGATCAAGGCGAGGACTGAAGTAAAGCAAGAAGAAGAAAGCAAGCAAAACAACGCGAATAAAACAAGACACAAAGTAGACTTCCTATTTACATTTACGCAATTCCCCCATCTCTCTTCTCTTTCAGAACCCACTTAGGTTTTCTTCTATTTTAATCCCCCATCTTCCCCCCCCCTTCTTGCATGCTTGAAATAGGAGATTTCTCGATCTACGTGTAGGATTAGGCTATTGGAAGTCACCGTGTCGGGGGCTTTCTATTAGTCTAACCGGAGACCATATGGGTTCGGCGTCCTTGATTATGTGGTGAAGCCTTAACCTTGTATGATCACGACCCCAACTTGCATTGTGCATGTCATGATCTTGCATCTCTCCAAAATTCATTTTCAAACTTGTTTTTTCAAAACTTGCATTAAAATTGTTTTCAAACTTGCATCAAAATCTTCTTTTTCTAAAAATGTTTTTAAAATCACAATCCTAGGGTGATTCAAGTCTTTCCATGACTAGGGTTGCTTTAGGAAAGTGTTACTTTTAAAGTGACTAATATGGTCCATATTTTAAAATCCTTGTTGTTTTTAAAACCACTATCTTAGAATAATTTTAACCTTCTTATGGTTAGAATCGTTTTAAGAAAGTGAGATATTTTTATGAACGTTCCAAAAACTCTCTTTTCAAATCTCTCATTCTAAAAATCTCTTTTTCAACATACTTTCTAAAAATACTCTCTAATCTCCTTTCCAAAATTGTTTTCTAAAAATTCTCTTCAAAAATCTATTTTCCAAAACTCCTGTTCAAACTTTTTTCCAAAAAAGCTCTCTTTAAAATTCACTTTCTAGAAACACTCTCTAAGTTTCCTTCCTAACAATTCTTTCCAAATATCTCTTTCCTAAAAACTCCTTCCTAGAAAAACTCTTTCCAAAAATCCCTTTCCAAAAACTCTCTTTTCAAAATTCACTTTTCAAAAACTCATTTTTAAGATCTCCTTCCAAAAACCTTTTCTATCCAAAAATTCTACTTTCCAAAAATCAATTTTCTTGGAGCCTAAGCCGAGCCCAAGAGCCATGATTAGAAAACCCTAATTTTCTTTCCAAAAACATAATTTCGAATTTCCTATATTGTCTCAAAACCTAGGTTTCAAAAATTTTCTTTTTTACATCTAAATCATAAGTTTCCAAAACCTATTTTCTATATTAAAACTATAGTCTTCCAAATCTAGGATTTCCAAAACTTCATCTTTCCAAATCCATGCCAAATCCAATCTTCCCTTTAGGAAACCAAATCCAATCTCCCCATTTAGGAAACTAGATCCTATTCTCCGTTTTTGAAAACAAAATCAAATCATCTCTTTCTTAAAAACAAAATCTAAATCTTTCCTAGTCCACACCTTTCCTAATCCCAATCTTTCCTAATCTCGTACTTGTTAAGTCAATGCCTTGATTTTGATGATAACAAAACATGGTTAAATGATCTAATAATTCTACTTAGTGTGCAGATGAATTATTAATTAGATCTTGACTTGAAACTTATCATAATAGAGGATTTATGATGCAAAGATTTGAATAAATAATGAAAAGCATGATGAAGTGATGTATTCTACAAAGCTGATATTATAAGAAGAAAAAGAAATCTCAAGTTGATGAAAATCCTAGATTGAAGATTGATAAGCATGAAAGAATAGCATATTCAACAATGGTGATTTTATAGAAGAATGAAGATGATGGATATCAAAGAAGAAGAATGAAAATGATCAAACTCTTGATTTAAAAAATTGAAGACTTTGAGGACTTGAAGATATCTTGCAAGAATGGAAAAAGAAGAGACCAACTCAAAAACATAAAAGCTTTCTTGAAAGATTTAAAGATGTCTTGAAGACATGGAAGGAATCACAAGACTTGGAAAGCTTTCTTGGAAGAGTTGTTGAAGTCCATGGAGAAGCCATATTGATTGAAGAAATGAAGATTCTAAGTCATGGAAGCTCTCTTGAAGATCCTGAAGAAGACTTGAATCAATGGATGAAGCTATGATGATAGAAGAGCTCTACAAGTGATGAAAATGAAGAAAATTCACCTTGAATGGATTGAAGATATTCTTGGAGTCATCTAACCTTGAAGAAGTGTTTGCAAGCTTTAAAAAGCCTATTTAGATGAACCTTGAAGAGATTGGAAGCTTTGGAAAAGAATGAAGAAAAGTTGCAAAAATATGGGTTTTGGTAAAAAGAGTCGACCCCTCAAGCAAAAAGAGTCGACTCATTCGAACAAAGCCTTGGATTTGTGTTGGAGACTCAAAAGAGTCGACTCCTGGCCAAAAAGAGTCGACTCATTGCAACAGAGAATAAAAGTTCTGCAGACAGCTTAAAAGAGTCGACTCCTGGGACAAAAGAGTCGACTCATTTGGACAGTGACTTGAAAAATCTGCTGAAATGCAAAAAGAGTCGACTTATTGTGAAAAGAGTCGACCCCTAGACCATAACGGCTAGTTTTTTGACAGACGGTATGGGCAAAAATGTAACCAAATCTTCTACCATACTTCTCCAACGGCTAGAATCGATCCATACCTATATATATGAGATACATACAGCTTCAAAGAAGAAGAGAAGAGCAATCATACCATTCATATCAAGTGCTTGAAGCTGAAAATCACCTGTACCTCACTGCCACATACTTTTGCTGAGTGCTTAAAGTTATCCATTGAGTTGTATTTGTTGATACACTTGCTAGGAGAGTTAATCTTTGTACAACCTTTATTCATTCTCATTTGGGTGGGTTTGTAACCTTGTAAGTTTGAGTGTTCTTGGGAAAAATACTTGTAAGTTTAAGAGAAGCTTGGACAAAATCTCTTGGGTTTTGAAAGCTTAGGAAAAAGCTTTTGTAAGAGTGAGTTGCGCACTCGTGGCACAACCAGCAGCTGTGTAAGGAGTATTACATAGTGGAATTCCTTCGAAAGGATCGAAGAAGAGAGGACGTAGGCAAGGTTGGCCGAACCTCTATAAATCTGGTGCACTTCTCTTTTGCCTCTGTTTTGCTTATTTGCTCACCATACATGCTTGCATAAATACTTGTATTAATGTACACTTCACTTGCTTGATATATATACTTTGATTATTTGTTACTAAAATACATAAACGATATTTAGTTGCAATTCTTGTTATAAATTCTATAAAAACCCAATTCACCCCCCCTCTTGGGTTGCCTACTTGGGCCAACAGTATTTTCCTAAACCTTAAGTCTCCAAAACTTGAACTTTAAATCTTTCCTTAAACCTTAAGTTTCTTAATCTTCCTAATTCAAACATTTCCTAATTCCATACCTTTCCAAATTTCAACTTTCCAAATCTAAATTTTCAAGTCTTTCATAAACTCAAACCTTTCTTAATTTCAAATCTTTCTAAAACTCAAACTTTGAATCTTTCTAAAATTCTAAACTTTCTAAATTTCAAATCTTTCCAAATCCAAAGCTTTCCTAAGTCAAAACTTTCTAAATTCGAACCTTTCTTAAATTTCCAATCTTTTCAAATCCTAAACTTTCCTATTTCAAATCTTTTCAATTTCAAAACTTTCCAATTTTAATTCTTTCCTAATTCAAAACTTCCCTAAAATAAAAACTTTCCTAAATCGAAACTTTCCAAAATTGAAACTTTGCTAAAATGAAACTTTCCTAAAATAAAACTTCCCTTAAACAGAACTTTCCTATTTTGAAACTTTTCTAAAACGGAACTTTCCTAAATTCGAACCTTTCCTAAATCCAACTTCTTTAATCTTCCAAGTCCAACATTTGAGTCAAATCTTTCTTAAATCTCAAGTCTTTTTGAAATCCCATCTTTCCTAGGTCTAGGTTTCCCAAATCTCAGTCTTTCTAAAACAAGTCCAAATCCTTCTTCCAAGTTCTATCTTTCCAAATCAAAGTCCAATCTTTTCAATTCCAAATTCTAATATTCTATTCTAAGTTCAAATCAAACTCCTTTTTCCAATTGATAATATATTTTTCAAATCAAATCTTCTATTTTCAATCGGACTCTTGTCCATACTACGACTAACCTGATTCCCCAAAAGGGATACGTAGACAACCCTCATGGGTGCGGTCATAACTTTCTTCAAACTTCCAATTTCCAAAATCTATTTTCAAATCTTTATTTCCAATCTCTAAAACTTTCTTTCAAAACCAAATCTATCTTTTTCAAATCCATTCTAATTTCAAATCAAATCTATTTCTAAGATCGAATCAAGTCTTTTCAAATCTATTTTTAAAATCAAATCTTTTTCTTGCACTTGCATATCATGCATCATTCTTTTAAAAATTCTTTTCTAAAGTGGATAGTTTTGGACATATATTAATTGAAGACTCTAATGGGTGAATCTAGGTTGAATAGACATGTAGGTACCGCAAGGGCGGGGTAGGGTGAAGGCTTAGTGCATCTTCCCTACACGTAACCAACCTCCGAACTTAGGATCACTATTTTCGAAAGACCAAATGGAGTTATTTTCAAAAAGGGCTTAAATATTTTCTGAAGGGTGCCAAACAACCTATTTTCTTAAAAACCCTTTCTTGAGCAAATATTTTCAAAATCTTTTCAAAAACCCTAAGTGTAATCCTCGGATTGTGCTTAGTTTTTAGGTGACCTAACTCACCTTAATCAAGTTAGGTGGCGACTCCAAATTGTTTTTCAAAAACCCTTTATTCAAATTAATTTTCAATTCAAACCTAGTCGCACTCATTCTTCTAGGACGATGAGTTCTAACGAGAGAGTACAATATTTTTCCCGCTTGTGTGTGTATATTCCTCGAATGCGAAAAATCTGAGCGCGACACCGCCCGATCTCGGAAAGCTACCTATGTGGTATTGGTTCCTGAGACCGCCTGGTCTTAGGAAGTTGCCTGATTGTGAGGGGATGCCAAGGAGGCATCCTGTTCACTTGGCTTTGATTGGGCCTAGTGGGTTTGAGAAGCGATTGATGGACTGGACTGGAATTTTGAAATGCCGATTTGGGCTTGAATGTGCATATGAGGTTGAATGTAGGTCCGGTTGGGCTAGAGATTGCTAAGCAATAAAAAATGAGGTGCTTACAGTATGCCTTGAAGAAGGAAAAACCTTCTTCAACCCATTACAATGCTGTGACAAAAATGCCGATATAAAGAGGCCACCCCCAGTCATTGTCTCACCATTCTCTTCTCCTCTCTCTCTCTCTCTCTCTCTCTCTCTCTCTCTCTCTCTCTCTCTCTCTCTCTTTCTAAAGGAGAAAGTTCTCTATGGGCTTATGCTGCCAAATCCGGTTCGGTCAACCTCAACTTAGCTGGACCCCTATCCGATTGACTGGTTTTGAATCATCTGATCCTAGACAAAGCTATGCCACATCAACGAGGTTAATAACGCTCTTGCCTTACCAGAATTCTATTTTATTTTTGGGCTCAAGGATTAAAAAACTACTCCACACTGGCTGGAAATCTATCTAATTTCTGGGTCAGATAATGCTTTCAACTAGTCAGAACTCTACTTGACAAGAATGGTGAAAACGCCGCTGGCTAAGCCGAAATGCTGCCAGAATCCAACAATGTGTAATTCCAATTGAAGCTATATCGATGTTAAAGTGTCTGGCATAGCTTAGTAGGTATCTAAACTATTACCTGGGGCAAATTCCAGCATCTACCATCCTTCCTACATAACCGTCACAATGCCTGACTCTCGACTCCAAACAGGCCCCCACCTAGTCGTCACCTTGTTTGATTTTTCACTTACAACAAGCTCCCCTAGCTGTCACTTTGCCTAATTTTCTATAACCTAACTGCATTTGTACTAAGTTAAAACTTTGTCAAAATCACTCCAAGTATACAAAACTACATTTTACGCCACGGGAATCGTGCATTTTCTGCTTCTACTCCTTTTTAGTTTTGGGTGGCATACTTAGGCTTTTAGCTTAACATACTGCATCAACATACTTATACATAGCAAAATTTTGACCTTCCATAAGGCATCACCATGCTCGTTTTCAAAATCCTAAAAGTGCATACTGATTCATTTGAATAACCGTAATGTCCATTTTCAAACACGAAACTGCATTTCTAGCTGGTTATAAGCTATCATACTACCCGATTGAAAACCCAAAAATAGTTTTTTCAAAACAAATGTCTAGACCATCATCATGAGCCACTGTATGAATGATCTACGATTGCCATCTACATCGATCTTCTGATATTAGAAATACGTGGTCTGTTAAAATGTCAAAAGTACCTTATTTTGGAAAAACATCATTTTTCTCTAAAAAGTACTGACCAAAGTCATAGGCAAAGCACGTATGGTCTACGGTTTCCGTTATATAGATTTTCCATACCAGAAATGCTAAAAATTCCAAAATAACAAAAATGCCCTTTTCTCAGAAAATGCTCATTTTCTAAAAATTGGCCCTAGCTTCAATTCTGAGTTTGTGTACATATGCTCTATTAATAGGAACTTCCATATTAAAAATACCAGATTCCTTTGTGTCGCGCCCAGATTTTTCGCACTCGAGGAATACTCACACAAGCGGGAAAATGTTGTACTCTCTCGTTAGAACTCACCCTCCTAGAAGAATGAGTGCGACTAGGTTTGAATTGAAGATTGAATTGAATAAAGGGCTTTTGAAAAAGATTCGGAGTCACCACCTAACTTGATTAAGGTGAGTTAGGTCACTTAAAAACTAAGCATAATCCGAAGACTACACTTAGGGTTTTTGGAAAACAATTTTGAAAATATCTCCTCAAGAGAGGGTTTTTAAGAAAACAGGTTGTTTGGCAACCTTTAGAAAACATTTAGCCCTTTCTTAGAAAAAGAACTCCTTTTGGTCTTTGAAATCAGTGATCTAGGTTCGGAGGTTAGTTACGTGTAGGGAAGACGCACTAAGCTATCACCCTACCCCGCCCTTTCGGTACCTACATGCCAATCTACCCTAGATTCACCTATAAGAGTCCTTAATTAACAAATGACCAATCCTATCCACTTTGAAAAACAATGTTTAAAAAGAAACTAGCATGATGTATGATATGCAAGTGCAAAATAAGAGAATTGAAAAATAGATTTGGAAAAAGATTGATTTGAAATTGATTTGATTTGAAAATAGATTTGAAAAGATGGAATTGAAATTGGAAAGTTTGAAAATTTGGAAATAGAAATTTGAAATTGGAAGTTTGAAAGTAGATTGGAATTTGAGATTTGAAAAGATTTTAGAAACCGCACCCATGAGGGTGGAATTGAAAGTTCGAAAAGTGTTGTAACCGCACCTATGAAGGTTGCCTACGTATCCCTTTGGGGGAATCAGGTCAGTCATAGTTTGGACCGGAGTCCAATTGAAAATAGAAGAGAGAGAGATTGGATTAGAAGAAAGAGATTGAATTAAAAATTGAATTTGATTTGAGATTAGAAAAAGAGGTTGGAAATTGAAATTGAGAAGATTGGACTTTGATTTGAAAAGATAGATTTGGACTTGTTTTGAAAAGAGAAGGTTTAAGAAACCTAGACTTAAAAAAGATGAGACTTAGGAAAGATTTGACTTGACTTAGAAGGTTTAGGAGATTAGGAAAGATTGGATTTAGGAAAGGTTCGAATTAGGAAAGGTTCAATTTAGGAAAGTGCCATTTTTGAAAAGTTTCGAAATTAGGAAAGTTTTGAATTAGGAAAGTTCGGAACTTAAGAAAGTTTCAACTTAGGAAAGTTTTGAAAATTAGAATGTTTTGAACTAGGAAAGTTTTGAAAATTGGAAAGTTTCGTTTTAAGAAAGGTTTTGAAATAGGAAAGTATTGAGGTTTAGGAAAGTTTTCACTTTCGGAAAGTTTTGAAATGGGAAAGTACTGAATTTAGAAATGTTTTGAATTAGGAAAAGTTTAGTTTAAGAAAGACTTAGAATTTAGAAAGTCTTAACTTAAGAAAGTTTTGAATTTAGAAAGCTTAGAATTTTAGAAACATTTGACATTTAGGAAGTTTAAGATTTTGAAAATTTTGGAGTTCTTTAGAAAATATTGAGATTAGGAAAAGCTTGAATTTAGGAAAGGTTTTGAAAACTTGAATTTGGAAAGTTAAGATTTAGAAAGGTGGTTAAATTAGGAAAGGGTTGAATTCTAGAATTTTAGGAAAGATTTTTATGTTCAAGTTTTGGAAACTTAAGGTTTAGGAAAGTGAAAGTTTAGGAAGGATTTGAATTAGGAAAGAGTTGGATTTTGAAATTTAAAGGAAGATTTAGAGTTTAGGTTTAGGAAACTTATGGTTTAGGAAGGTAGGAAATTAGGAAGAAGTTGAATTAGGAAAGGTTTGGGAATTGTTTCCAAAAACGAAGGATTGGATTTAGTTTCCTAAACGGGGAGATTGGATTCGGTTTCCTAAAGAGAAGATAGGATTTGGCAAGGATTGGAAAGGGAGATTCTAGAAACCCTAGTTTTGAAAGTGTAAAATTATGAAGTAGAAAAGAGGTTTTGGAAATGTGTATAGTTTTGGTATAGAAAACAAGAGGTTTTGGAAAACCTAGGTTTGGTGCAAAGTTTGAAAACCATGTTTTTGGGAAGAAAATTAGGGTTTCCTAATTGTGAGTTTTAGGGCTTGACTTGGGCTCTAAGGAATGAGTTTTTGGAAAGTGCATTTTTGGAAACGAAGGTTTTCTAGAAGGGAATCCTAGGGAGGAGTTTTTGGAAAGTGAATTTGAAGAGGGAGTTTTTGGAAAAAGATTTTAAAGAAAAGGAGTTTTGGAAAGTGTGTTTTTAGAAACGAAGATTTTAGAAGGAAAATCCTAAAGAGGAATTTCTAGAAGGAAGATTTTGGAAAGAGAGTTTTTAGGAAAGTGAATTTAGGGAATGTTTTTAGAAAGTGAATTTTGAGGAGAAAGAGTTTTTGAAAATGAGTTGAAAAAGGAAGCTTTGAAAAAAAATAGATTTTGGAGGGGGTTTTTGAAAACAATTTTGGAGAGGAGAGTTTTAGGAAAGTATGTTGAAAAAGAGATTTTTAGGAAGAAAGACTTTTTGAAAAGAGAGTTTTTAGAAGGTGTAAAAACATCTCACTTTCCTAAAGCAATTCTAACCATAGGGAGGGTAGAACCACTTTAGGAAAGCGATTTTGAAAACAAGTTTTCGAAAAAGAGATTTTGATGCAATTTTGAGAACAAGTTTGAAAACGATTTTGAAAACAACTTTGAAAACGGATTTTGGAAGATGCAAGACTATGATATGCACAATGCAATTTGGGGTCGTGAGCATACAAGGCTAAGGCTTCACCACATAATCAAGGGGGCCGGACCCACGTGGTCTCTGGTTAGACTAGAAGAAAGCCCCCGACACGGTGACTCTCCAACAGTCTAATCCTACACATGGACCGGGAGTCCCCTTATTTCAAGCATGCAAAGAAAGGGGGGAAAAGAGATCGGGGATTAAAATAGAGAAAACCCAAGTGGGTTAGGAGAGTGAAGAGAGAGGGGGAAAGTGCAGAAATTTAAATAGGGAGCCTACCGTATGTCTCTTGTTTATTTTGCGCGTCGTGCAGTCTTCGGTCTTCGGTCTTCGGTCCTCGTCTTGATCTTCATCTTCAATCTTCAAGAGTTGTCTTCAAGCTTTAGATGGCAGCTCTTCAAGTCTTTGAAGGTAGGTTGAAGGCTAGTGTATGAGTGTATAGAGGTGTATAGGAATGTATAGGAGGCTAGGGTTTAGTGTAGGGTGGCTAGGGTTTGGAAAACCTAAGGAAACTAGGGTTTTGGAGGTGCTCAAGCTCTATATATCGAAATATAGGATTTTCAGGTTAAGTTTGCAGCCCCCCTAAACGCTGGAAGAGGCTCTATATTTATAGAGGCTGGATAAACCTGGCGCCTGTTGCAGTGGTGCCAGGGCAAAGTTTACACTAGCGCCACTAGGAGTGGCGCCAGGCCATTTTTTGGCTTGGCGCCACTAGTAGTAGCGCCAGCCAATTAGGAAAGGTTTAAGGTCGGCAAGCAACGTATCTTTGACTAGATTTGGGCGCCTGTACTAGTGACTACCATGCAATCTTTAGCCTGGCTTCACTAGGAGTGACTCCGGAAAGTCCGGGAATGATCTGAACGAGCCGGGAATGACCCGGAAGGCCGGAAAAGAGCAGGAACACATAAAATAGTGTCCTCGAGGTATTTGACTTGAGAAATAAGGATAGGATGGGTCGAAGAGGTTGACCAGGCCTTTAGGGGTAAAACAGTCAATCGGACTGGGAAACTGCCGGGACGGACTTAGACTGTCCCGGAAGAAGACTTGGGATCTGGAAACATTATTCAGAATGTTCCCAGAGGCTTCCAGTTTGATTCCCAGAGCCGGCGTGGTCGGAAAAGGAGACCGGCCCACTAGGGGCAAAACGGTCATTTTGTACTGGGTTTGCTGGAACTGACTCAGAATGATCCGGAAAGGTAAAGGGAGGTTGAGAATACTATAAAAAGTAGTCTCAGGAGGTTACCGATTTGATACCTAGAGCCGGTGTGGTCGACAAAGGAAACCGGCCCACCAGGGGCAAAACGGTCATTTTGTACCGGGTTGGCCGGAACTGACTTAGAATGATCCGGAAAGATTAAGGGAGGTTGAGAATACTATAAAAAGTAGTCTCAGGAGGTTACCGGTTTGATACCCAGAGCCGGTGTGGTCGAAAAAGGAAACCGGCCCACTAGGGGCAAAACGATCATTTTGTACCGGGTTGGCCGGAACTGACTCAGAATGATCCAGAAAGATAAAGAAAGATTGAGAATACTATAAAAAGCAATCTCAGAGGGTTACCGGTTTGATACCTAGAGCCGGTGTGGTTCCCAGGACATTCGGATGCCTAGGAGCAAAATGGTCATCTTGACCGAAAAAGGTCCAAAGGGTAGTTTGGTTATTTTTCACCGAAGTGGGCTAACAGACACTGGTGTTGACCAGGGTTTTGAGTGTTTCCACCACTCTAACAGCAGTCGTCGTGACACAGGGATTTGTTGCCAATTCCCTATATCAACCTATTTGTGAGTATTTCTACTACTCTAACAGTTTTGTGAGTATTTCTGCTACCCTAACGGTTTTGTGAGTAGTTCCGCTACTCTAACGGTTTTGTGAGTAGTTCTGCTACTCTAACGGTTTTGTGAGTAGTTTCGCTACTCGAACCGTCTCGAGGAATAAACTGTCTCGAGAGTGGGATTGGAAAGGGGACTTATCATCTCCGAAGAGACGTGCCTGGATTGGAACCATCTAGAGGAATAAATTGTCTCGAGAGTGGGATTCGAAAGGGGACTTATCGTCTCCAAAGAGACGTGCCTGGATTGGAACCGTCTCGAGGAATAAACTGTCTCGTGAGTGGGATTGGAAAGGGGACTTATCGTCTCCGAAGAGACGTGCCTAGATTGGAACCGTCTTGAGGAATAAACTGTTTCGAGAGTGGGATTGGAAAGGGAACTTATCATCTCCGAAGAGACGTGCCTGGATTGGAACCGTCTCGAGGAATAAACTGTCTCGAGAGTGGGATTGGAAAGGGAAAGGAAAGGACAATGCCCCTAAGGGCATTTTGGTCATTTTGCCTCTACTTAGGCCTGACAGGCCCGCGAAGCGATGGAAAGACGGAATTTGGACCTAGAGAATTGGTTTCGATTTAAATATGCCCACAATTACTTGAAAACAAGTCTGGACAGAGTGTAGACTGTCGAGCGGTCAAAAATGGGGTGCTTACACTTTGTGGACTAAGTAGGCTTTTCAAAAGCGTTACAAATTGGCCAAAATTGCATGAAATCAGGAAAGATCTATTTTCAAATGCCAGTTTCATAACATTCACCAAAATCATACGTTAAAAAATATAATCTTCTTATAACCCTTCAGTCAAAGTCGGAAAACTCTGTGGCGTCAGCCTCTTCCCAATTAAAGTCAACTAGAACTACATCCGACCTGATCCCTACGTAGTTATGGTACGTAGGCAGTCTGGGTTCTCTTCCCAAGCTCAGTCGCCTTTCCCTGAGTAAGTAAGGACCCTACTATTTTAAGCCGGAGTTTTGTCTGTGAACTCCGGGCCATTTAAAACCATGTTGAACTACGCCTAACCTAATTCTTGCATAGTCAAGATACATAGGCAGCCTAAGCAAGGGCTTGGTCACCTTTCTCCCAAAAGCGGGAGAGTTATACCCTGTAAGCTTGAGTTTTGTCCACAAACGTTGGGCCACCAAGTCAACCATGACTGTGTCCTGGTCCGACTCCATGACACCATTTCGGAGATCAGACATGTAATATCTCGAACCTCTACTTATTTAAATTAATGTGAATTTTTAGTTTTTACAATGTTTAATGTTAGTTATTACATCATTTGGGTCAAAGATAACCAATAAGATCTTATGTTGTAACTTAAGCCTATAGGGTGAGACACATGGGATTATTTTCCATGTGTATCATTATAAGCACCCCATTTTTGCCCGCTCGGCAGTCTCCACTCCACCCAGACTTGTATTCAAGTCAATATGCACATATTCCAATCTAAATCAAATTTCTAAGTTTAATCCCGTCAATCAATCACTTCACGGGCCCAAATAGAGGCAAAATGACCAAAATGCCCTTAGGGGCATTGTTCGATCCAATTCTAATGGGCACGTCTTTTTTAAGACAGTAAGTTCTCTTTCTAATTTCAATTCCAATTAAATTCGGCACACCTTTCGAGAAAGTTGATTCCTCGAGGTGGTAAGACCATCCAATCCGACACGTTTCCAAGTGAACTTTTCGAAACGGTAAGTCCCTTCAAACCCGTCAACTCGAATGAGACCCCAAGTCCCCGAGATGGAAGAGTGGTCCACCTTTGGCGCCTGCTAGCCCGCCAATGAAGCAATGTCTGTTTCGGCACGCCTTCTGAGAAAGTTGATTCCTCAGGCACTAAGTCCACCTAGCAGCTTCCCAAGATTAGGCAGTCTCTGGAATGATCGCGACCCGTTAGAGTAACGAAAATACTCATAAACATCGCAACTATTAGAGTGGTGGAAGCAATTGCAAACAGGTTGATATAGGGAATTGCCAACAAACCCCTATATCATAAGACCGCCGTCAGAGTGGCGAAAACACTCAAAACCCAGGTCAACACCGGTGCCTACTAGCCCACTTCAGTGAAAAATGACAAAACTGCCCCTAGGGCCATTTTCGACACGTTTCTCGAGAAAGTACCTAAGTCCTCAGAATGGTAAGTCCACCTTTCAAAGATTATCTTAAAGGCAATCCGACATGATTAGGTGCCTTCTAGTCAATTTCAGGCTAATTCCAAGACTTTCCGGTCAAGAAGACCATTTTGCCCCTAAGTATCCGAATGCCCCGGGAACCACACCGGCTCTACGTATTGTAAGCACCCCATTTTTGACCGCTCGGCAGTCTACGCTCCATCCAGACTTGTACTCAAGTCAATATAGACGTATTCCAATCGAAACCAACTCTCTAAGTCCAAATCCTGTCTGTCCATCCCTTCGTGGGCCCACCAGGCCCAAATAGAGGCAAAATGACCAAAATGCCCTTAGGGGCATTGTCGTTTCCAATTCCAATTCCAATCCCTCTCTCGAGACAGTTTATTCCTCGAGACGATAAATCGGTTCCAAATCAGGCACGTCTTTCTGAAGACGATAAGACCCCTTTCCAATTCCAATCCCTCCCTTGAGACAATTTATTCCTCGAGACGGTTCCAAATCAAGCATGTCTTTCCGAAGACAATAAGACCCCTTTCCAATTCCAACCCCTCTCTCGAGATAGTTTATTCCTCGATACGGTCCAACACATTTTTCGAAGAAAATCTCTTCTAAATGGTAAGTCCCTTTAAACCTATCGACCGGGACGAGACCCCAAGTCCCCTAGATGGTAGAATGGTCCACCTTTGGCGCCTGCTAGCCCGCCAATGCAGAAATGTCCATTTAGGCACGCCTTCCAAGAAAGTTGATTCTCAGGCGCTAAGTCCTTTTAGCAGCTTCCCAAGATCAGGTAGTCTCGGGAATGATCGCGAACCGTCAGAATAGCGGAAATACTCACAAACATCACAACTGTCAGAGTAGCGAAAATACTTGCAAACAGGTCGATATAGAGAATTGCCAACAAACCCCTGTATCATACGACCGTCGTTAGAGTGGCGGAAACACTCAAAACCCAGGTCAACACCGGTGCCTGCTAGCCCACTTCAGTGAAAAATGACCAAACTGCCCCTTGGGCCTTTTCCGAGACCCCTAGGCATCCGAAAGCCCCAGGAACCACACCGGCTCTGGGTATCAAACCGGTAACCTTCTGAGACTACTTTTTATAGTGTTCTCAACCTTCTTTTACCTTTCTGGATCATTCCAAGTCAGTTCCGGCAAACCCGGTGCAAAATGACTATTTTGCCCCTAGTGGGCCGGTTTCCTTTTCCGACCACACCGGCTCTGGGCATCAAACTGGTAAACTCCTGAGAATGCTTTTTATAGTGTCCTCAACCTTTCTTTATCCTTCCAGATCCTTCCGAGTCAATTCTGGCAAACTAAGCACAAAACGACCGTTTTGCCCCTAGTGGGCCGGTCTCATTTTCCGACCACACCGGCTTTGGGTATCAAACCGGTAACTTCCCAGGAATGCTTTTTATAGTGTTCCCAACCTTTATTTATCCTTTCGGATCATTCCGAGTCAGTTTCGGCAAACCCGGTGTGAAATGACCATTGCGCCCTTGATGGGCTGGCCACCTTTTCCAGCCACACCGGCTCTGGGAATCAAACCAGCAACCTTTGGGAACATTCTGAATAATGTTTCCAAATCTTGAGTCTTCTTCCGGGGCAGTCCGAGTTCGTCCTAGTAGCTTTCCAGCCCGATTGACCGTTTCGCCCCTAACGGCCTGGTCAACCCTTCTAACACATCCTATCCTCACTTTTCAAGTCAAATACCTCTGGGACACTATTCTAAGTGTTCCTGCTCTTTTCTAGCCTTTCGGGGCATTCCCGGTCCCTTAAATCATTCCCAGACTTTTCGGAGTCACTCCTAGTGAAGTCAGGCTAAAAATTGCATGGTAATCACTAGTACAGGCGCCTAAATCTAATCAAAGAAACGTTTCTTGTCGACCTCAATACTTTCCTAACTGGCCGACACCACTAGTAGTGGCGCCAAGCCGAGAATTGGCCTGGCGCCACTCCTAGTGGCGCCAAGAGGAATTTTACCCTAGCGCCACTGCAACAGGCGCCAGGTCTATCCTACCTCTATAAATACAGAGCCTCTTCCAGCATGAGAGAGGTCCGCAAACTCAGTCTAAAAACATCACTATTCGATATACAGAGCTCGAACACTCCCTAAACCCTAGCTTCCTTAGGTTTTCCAAACCTTAGCCACCATACACAAACCCTAACCTTATATACACTCATACACACTCCCATACACTTATACACTAGCCTCCAACCCTCCTTTGAAGACTTGAAGAGCTGCAATCTGAAGTTTGAAGATTGAAGACAACTCTTGAGGATTGAAGACAAAGATCGAAGACAAGCAAGGTGCGCAAAATAAACAAGACACAAGGTAGGTTTTCTATTTAAATTTTCGCACTTCCCCCCTCTCTCTTCTCTCTCCTAACCCACTTGGGTTCTCTCTATTTTAGTCCCCCATCTCTCCCCCTCCCCCTTCTTTGCATGCTTGAAACAAGAGAACTCCCGGTCCATGTGTAGGATTAGACTATTGGAGGATCACCGTGTCGGGGGATTTCCTTTAGGCTAATCAGAGACCACGTAGGTTCGGCCCCCTTGATTATGTGGTGAAGCCTTAACCTTGTATATTCACGACCCCAAATTTGCATTGTTCATATCATGATCTTGCATCTTTCAAAAACCATTTTCAAACTCGTTTTCAAAGCTTGCATTAAACTTGTTTTCAAAATTGCATCAAAATCTCATTTTTCAAAACATATTTTCAAAATCACAATCCTAGGGTAATTCTAGCCTTTCCATGGCTAGGGTTGCTTTAGGATAGTGTTATATTTAAAGTGACCGACATGGTCCATATTTTCAACTCCTTGTTGTTTTCAAAACCACTTTCTTAAAGTGGTTCTAGCTTTCTTATAATTAGAATCGCTTTAGGAAAGTGAAACGTTTTCATACTTTCCAAAAAACTCTATTTTCAAAAATCTCTCTTTCAACATGCTTTCCAAAAACTCTTCCTCCCAAAATTTTTTTCTAAAAGCTTCCTCTAAAAATCCATTTGCCAAAACTTCTCCTTTTAAACTCCTTTCCAAAACGCTCTTTTCAAAATCCACTTTCTAAAAATGCTCCCCAAAAATCTTTCCAAAAAACTCTCTCTAACATTCTTCTCCCAAAAAAATCTTTCCAAAAACTCTCTCCAACAATCTTCTACCAAAATTCACTTTCCTAAAAACTCTTTCCAAAATCTTCCCTCTAGAAACTCCTCTCTAGGATTTCCTTCCAAAAACACACTTTCCAAAAATCCTTTTTCTTGGTGCCCAAGTCAAGCCCTAGAACCCACAATTAGGAAACCCTAATTTTCTTTCCAAAGACATGGTTTTCAAACTTGCCTTAAAACCAAAGTTTTCAAAATCTCTTGTTTTCACATCCAAGCCATACATATTTCTAAAACCTATTTTCTATGTCCAAACTATAGCCCTCCAAATCTAGGGTTTCTAAAACTTCCCTTTTCCAAATCCTTACCAAATCCCATCTTTCCTTTATGAAACCAAATCCAATCTCCCCGTTTAGGAAACTAGATCCAATCCTCCGTTTATGGAAACAAAATCGAAGTACTTCTTCTTAGGAACAAAATTGAGTCCATTCCTAATCCAACTCTTTCCTAATCTTCTACTTTTCTAAATCTTAAGTTGAACATAAAAATCTTTCCTAAATTTTAAAACTCAAAATCCAAATCTTTCCTAATTCAACTCTCTCCTAATTTCCTACCCTTCCAAACCACAAGTTTCCTAAAACTTTCAAATCTTTCCTAATTCAACTCTTTCCTAATTCTATCCCTTTCCAAATCTTAACTTTCCAAATCCAAGTTTTCAAATCTTTCCTAAACTCAAACCTTTCCTAATCTCAAGATTTTCTAAAACTAAAACTCTAAAACTTTTATAAATTCTAAAATTTTCTAAAACTTCAAATCTTTCCAAATCCAAAGCTTTCTAAACTCAAAACTTTCTTAATTCAAAACTTTCTTAAGTTGAAACTTTCTTAATTCAAACCTTTTCTAAATCTTTCCTAATTTAAAATCTTTCTAAATTCTAAGCTTTCCAAATTCAAAACTTTCTTAACTTGAAACTTTCCTAAACCTAAAACCTTCCTAAGATGAACGTTTCCTAATTCGAAACTTTCCTAATTCCAAAACTTTCCTAAAATGAAACTTTCCTAATTCGAACCTTTCCAAAATTCCAAGCTTTCTTAATCTTCCAAGTCCAAGTATTCAAGTCAATTCTTCTCTAAACTCTTTCCAAGTCAAATCCAAGCCTTCTTTTCTAAGTCTCAAGTCTTTCTAGGTTTCCTAAAACCGAGTCTTTCAAAATTAAATCTTTTAAAATCTTCTAATCAAAGTTCAATCTCTCAATTTTCCAATCCAATTTCCAAATCAGTTCTTCTATTTTCAATCAGACTCTTGTCCGAACTACGACTGACCTGATTCCTCCAAAGGGATACGTAGGCAACCCTCATGGGTGCGGTCACAACTTCTTTCAAATTTCAAATTCCACAATATTTTTCAAATCTCAAGTTCCACAACATGTTTCAAATTCCTATTTCTATAATCTCTTTCCAATCTCCAATCCCACAACATTTTTCAAGTTTCCAATTCCATAACTCTTTTCAAATCTCTTTTCAATTCTAATTTCAAATCTCTTCTAAAATCAAATCAAATTCTTCTTTTCAAATCTATTTCCAAATCAAGTTTCTTATCTTGTACTTGTATCTCATGCATCATGTCTTTTAAAGCATTCTTTTTCAAAATGGTTAGGATTGAACATATGTTGGTTGAAGACTCTCATAGGTGAATCTAGGGTAGATTGACATATAGATACCGAAAGGGCGGGGTAGGGTGATGCCTTAGTGCGTCTTTCCAACACGTAACCAACCTTCGAACCTAGATCACTGTTTTCAAAAACCAAAAGGAGTTATTTTCAAAAAATGGCCAAATGTTTTCCAAAGGTTGCCAAACAACCTATTTTCTTAAAAACCCTCTCTTGAGGAGATATTTCAAAATCGTTTTCCAAAAGCCCTAAGTGTAGTTTTCGGATTATGCTTAGTTTTTAAGTGACCTAACTCACCTTAATCACATTGGTGGCAACTCCAAATCTTTTCTAAAAGCCCTTTATTCAAATCTATTTTCAATTCAAACCTAGTCACACACATTCTTCTAGGAGGGTGAGTTCTAACGAGAGAGTACAGCATTTTTCCCGCTTGTGTGAGTATTCCTCAAGTGTGAAAAATCTGGGCGCCACAGGTATCAAACCGATAACTTTCCGAGAATGCTTTTTTTAGTATTCCCGACCTTTCATTATCTTTTTGCAACATTTCAAGTCAATTCCAGCAAACCAGGTGCAAAATGACCATTTTGCCCCTGGTAGGCCGGTCGCCTTTTTCGACTACACCGGCTATGTGTTTCAAACCGGTAATCTCCTAGAACATTCCAAAAAATGTTTCCAAACCTCGAGTCTTCTTCCGGGACATTCTATGTCCGTCCTGGCAGCTTTCTGGCCCGATTGACTGTTTTGCCCCTAATGGCCCGGTCAACCCTTCCAACACATCTTGACATCATACTTCAAGTCCGTTACCCCCGAGACCTTCTTTGAAGGGTTCCTGTCCCTTTTCGGCCTTCTAGATCATTCCCGGCCCCTTCAAATCATTCTCAAACCTTCTGAAGCCACTCCTAGTGAAGCCAAGCTAAACATTGCATGGTAGTTACTAGTACAGGTGCCCAAATCTTCTGAAGATACGTTGCTTGCTGACTTAAAAGCTTTCCTAAGTGGCTGGCGCCACTGCTGCCAAAAATGGCCTGGAGTGGCGCCAATGTGTTCTTTGGCCTGGTGTCACTGCAACGAGCGCCAAATCGTTCTTCTCTCTATAAATACAAAGTCTCTTCCAGCGTGAAAGAGGTCCGCAAACTCAGTCTAAAACCCTACTCTTTGATATACAGAGCTCGTAGCCTCCTTAAACCCTAGTTTTCATTAGGTTTTCCAAACCCTAGCTCTCATATACTCCCATACACTCATACACTAGCCTCTAAAGCCTCCATTAAAGACTTGAAGTGTTGCAACCCGAAGTTCTCGAAGATCAAGACAAGTTCCCGAAGATCACGACAAAGACTGAAACAAAGACCGAAGCAAAGCAAGGAAAACAAAGCGGGCAAAGCAAAACAAAATAAAGAAGATACAAGGTAGGCTCTCTATTTAAGTTTACGCATCTTTCCCCTCTCTCTTCTCTCTCTGAACCCACTTGGATTTTTTTCTATTTTAATCCCCCATCTTCTTCCCCCCATTTCTTGCATGCTTGAAACAAGAGACTTTCCAGTCCACGTGTACGATTAGGCTATTGAAGGTCACCATGTCGGGGGCTTTCTCTTAGTCTAACCGGAGACCACGTGGGTTCGACCCCCTTGATTATGTAGTAAAGCCTTAACCTTGTATGTTCACGACCCCAACTTGCATTATGCATATCATGATCTTGCATTCCTCCAAAATTCGTTTTCAAACTTGTTTTCAAAATCATAATCCTAAGGTGATTCTAGCATTTCCATGGCTAGCGTTGCTTTAGGAAAGTGTTACATTTAAAGTGGCCAATATGGTCCATATTTTCAAATTTTGTTGTTTTCAAAACCACTATCTTAGAGTGATTCTAATCTTCTTATGGTTAGAATCGCCTTAGGAAAGTGAGGTATTTTATATACTTTCTAAAAACTCTTTTTTCAAATCTCTAGTTCTAAAAATCTCTTTTCCAACATACTTTCTAAAAACTCTCTCCAATCTCCTTTCCAAAATTGTTTTCAAAAACTCCCTTCAAAAATCTATTTTCTAAAACTTCTTTTTAAACTCCTTTCCAAAAACTCTCTCCTCAAAATTTACTTTCTAAAAACGCTCCTCAAGTTTCCTTCCTAACAACTCTTTCCGAAAATCTCTTTTCTAAAAACTCTTTCCTAAAATCTCTTTCTTAAAAATTCTTTTAAAAAATCCCGTTCCAAAAACTCTTCTCAAAATTCACTTTCCAAAAACTCCTTTCCAAAATTCCCTTTTCAAAAAACTCACTTTTCAAAAATCTCTTTTCTTAGAGTCCAAGTTAAACCGTAGAGCTAACGATTAGGAAACCCTAATTTCCTTTCTCAAAACATGATTTCCACTCTTGCCTCAAAACCTAGGTTTCCTAAATCTCCTTCTTTACATCTAAATCCTAGGTTTCCAAAACCTATTTTCTACATCAAAACTATAATCTTCCAAATCTAGGGTTTCTAAAACTTCACCTTTAAAATCCATGTCAAATCCAATCTCCCATTTAAGAAACTAGATCCTATCCTCCGTTTTTGGAAACAAAATCAAACCGTCTCTTTTTAGAAACAAAATCCAATCCTTTGTTTAGGAAATAGGAATCTCAATCCTTCCAAATCCAAATCTTTCCTAATTCACTCCTTCCTAATCTCATACTTTCCTAAACCTTAAGTTTTCAAAACTTAAACATTTAAATCTTTCCTTAAACTTTAGACTTCCAAATCTTTCATAATCCCAACCTTTCCTAATTCCAAACCTTTCCAAGTTTAAACTTTCCAAATTTAAGTTTTCAAATCTTTCTTAAACTCAAATCTTTCCTAATCTCAAGTATTTCTAAAACTCAAATTTTAAATCTTTCCAAATCCTAAATTTTCTAAATTTCAAACTTTCTAAATTTCAAATCTTTCCAAATTTAAAACTTTCGAAACCTTCTTAAGTTAACACTTTCTAAAAGCAAAACCTTTCCTAAGTTAAAACTTTCTAAATCCTAAACTTTCTAAAATTCTAAATCTTTCTTAAATTAAACTTTTCCTAATTCAACTCTTTCTTAAAAAGAAGACTTTCCAATTTGAAAACTTTCCAATTTTAATTCTTTCCTAAAACAAAACTTTCCTAAAATGACGCTTTCCTAAAATAAAACTTTCTTGTTTTGAAACTTTCATAACTCGAATCTTTCCTAAATTCCAACTTCCCTAATCTTCCAAATCCAACATTTGAATTAAATCTTTCTTAAATCTCAAGTCTTTCCTAAGTTTCATCTTTCCTCAATCTAGGTTTCCTGAAACCAAGTTTTCCAAAATCAATCTTTTCAAATCTTCCAATCAAAGATCAAAGTCCAATCTTTTCAATTCCAAAATTCCAATTTACAATTTTCTATTCTCAGTTCAAATTAAAATCTCTTTTTTAAATCAAACATTCTATTTTCTATCGGACTCTGGTCCGAATTATGACTGACCTGATTCCTCAAAAAGGATACGTAGGCAACCCTCATGGGTGCAGTCATAACTCTTCTCAAATCTCTAATTCCCCAACCTTTTTCAAATCTCCAATTCTATAACTTATTTCTAATTTCCAATTCTATGTTCTATTTCCAACTTCCAATTCTAAAAATATATTTTCAATCCTCAATTTCAATTTCTAAACTTTCTTTCCAATTTCAAACTTTAATTCTTCTTTTCCAAATCTGTTTCCAAATCAAATCTTTCTATTACACTTGCATATCATGCATCATATCAATTTCTTTTTAAAAATTCTTTTCAAAGTGGATAGTTTTGGACATTTGTTAATTGAAGACTCTATTGGGTGAATCTAGGGTGAATAGGCATATAGGTACCACAAGGGAGGGGTAGGGTGATGGCTTAGTGCGTCTTCCCTACACGTAACCAATCTCCGAACCTAGAACACTGTTTTCGAAAGACCAAATGGAGTTATTTTCAAAAATGGCTTAAATAGTTTCTAAAAGTTGCCAAACAAGCTGTTTTCTTAAAAACCCTCTCTTGAGGAGGTGTTTTCAAAATTGTTTTCAGAAATCCTAAGTGTAGTCTTCGGATTGTGTTTAGTTTTTAAGTGACCTAACTCACCTTAATTAAGTTAGGTGGGGACTCCAAATTATTTTTCAAAAGCCCTTTATTCCAATCAATTTTTAATTCAAACCTAGTCGCACTTATTCTTATAAAAGGGTGAGTTCTAACGAGAGAGTACATTATTTTTCTTGCTTGTGTGTGTATTCCTCAAGTGCGAAAAATCTTGGCGCGACAATCCAAACACCTCAGGAACCACACTGGCTCTGGGTATCAAACTGGTAACCTCCCGAGAATGCTTCTAATAGTATTCCTGACCTTTCATTACCTTTTTGAGTCAGTTTCGGCAAACCCGGTACAAAATGACCTTTTGCCCCTAGTGATCCGGTCGCCTTTTCTAACCACACCGGCTCTGAGTATTAAACCGGTTACCTCTGGGAGCATTCTATGTAATGTTTCCTAACCTCGAGTCTTCTTCCAGGATATTTCGAGTTCATCCTAGCAGCTTTCTGGCCCGATTGACCATTTTGCCCCTAGTGGCCCGGTTAACCCTTCTAACAAATCTCGTCATCATTTTTCAAATCTAATACCTCCGGAATTCTATTATAAGGGTTCCTATTCTTATTCGGCCTTTTGAGCCATTCCCGATCCTCTAAATCTTTCTCGGACCTTCCGGAGCCACTCCTAGTGAAGCTAGGCTAAAAATTGCATGGTAGTCACTAGTACGGGCACCCAACTCTTCTGAAGATACGTTGCTTGCAGACCTTAAAACTTTCCTAAGTGGCTGGCGCCACTCCTAATGGCGCTAAAAGGATTTTTTGCCTGGTGCCACTACAACAGGCGCCAGGTCATTCCTTTGTCTATAAATACAAAGCCTCTTCCAGCGTGAAAAGCGTCCACAAACTCAGTCTAAAAACTCTCATCTTCGATATACAGAGCTCGTAGCCTCCCTAAACCCTAGTCTTCTTTAGGTCTCCCTAAACCCTAGCCTCCATACACAAACCCTAGCCCCCATATACAAACCCTAACTCACACATACTCCTATACACTCCAATACTAGCTTCTAAAGCCTCCATTGAAGACTTGAAGTGCTGCAACCCAAAGCTCTCGAAGATCAAGACAAGCCTCTGAAGACAGATGCAAAGCAAAGTGAGGACCGAAGCAAACATACAAATAAAAGCAAGCAAAATAAGAAGATACAAAGTAGGCTTTCTTTTTCCGTTTACGCAATTCCCCCCTCTCTCTTCTCTCCCAAACCCACTTGGAATTTCTTCTATTTTAATCCCCTATCTTCTTCCCCCATTTCTTGCATGCTTGAAACAAGGGACTTCCCGATCCATGTGTAGGATTAGGCCATTGGAAGTCACCATGTCGGGGGCTTTCTTTTAGTCTAACCAGAGACCACGTGGGTTTGGCCCCCTTGATTATGTGGTGAAACCTTAACCTTGTATGTTCACGACCCCAACTTGCATTGTGCATATCATGATTTTATATTCCTCCAAAATTCATTTTCAAACTTGTTTTTCAAAACTTGCATTAAAATTGTTTTCAAACTTGCATCAGAATCTTCTTTTTCCAAAATTGTTTTCAAAATCACAATCCTAAGTTGATTCTAACATTTCCATGGTTAGGGTTGCTTTAGGAATGTATTACATTTAAGTGGCCCATATGGTCCATATTTTCAAATTTCGTTGTTTTCAAAACCACTATCTTAGAGTGGTTCTAACCTTCTTATAGTTAGAATCGTTTTAGGAAAGTGAGACATTTTTATGAATGTTCCAAAAACTCGCTTTTCAAATCTCTCCTAAAAATCTTTTCCAACATACTTTCTAAACACTCTCTCCAATCTCCTTTCTAAAATTGTTTTCTAAAAATTCCTTTCAAAAATCTATTTTTCAAAACTCCTTTTCAAGCTTCTTTCCAAAAAAGCTCTCTTTAAAATTCACTTTCTAAAAACGCTCCCTAAGTTTCCTTCTTCAAAACTCTTTCCAAAATTCACTTTCTAAAAACTCCTTTTTAAAATCTCTTTCCAAAAACTCTCTTTTCAAAATTCACTTTTCAAAAACTCCTTTTTAAGATCTCTTTTCAAAAACCTTTCCTTTCTAAAAATTCTACTTTCCAAAAACTCTTTCCTCAGACCGTAAGTCAATCCCTAGAGCTAACAATTAGGAAACCCTAATTTCCTTTCTTAAAACATGATTTCCAATCTTGCCTTAAAACCTAGGTTTCCAATATCTCCTTCTTTACATCTAAGTCATAAGTTTCCAAAACCTATTTTCTACATCAAAACTATAGACTTCCAAATCTAGGGTTTCTAAAACTTCCCCTTCCAGATCCATGCCAAATCTAATCTTCCCTTTAAGATGTCAAATCTAATCTCCCCATTTAGGAAACTAGATTCTACCCTTCGTTTTTGGAAACAAAATCAAATCATCTTTTTCTTAGAAACAAAACCCAAATCTTTCCTAGTCCACACCTTTCCTAATCCCAATCCTTCCTAATCTCATACTTTCCTAAACCCTAAGTCTCCAAAACTTGAACTTTTAAATCTTTTCTTAAACTTTAAGCTTCTTAATCTTCCTAATTCAAACCTTTCCTAATTCTATACCTTTCCGAATTTCAACTTTTTCTTAAACTCAAACCTATCCTAATTTCAAGTATTTCTAAAACTCAAATTTCAAATCTTTCTAAAATTCTAAATTTTCTAAATTTCAAAACTTTCCTAATTCAAAACTTTCTAAAGTCAAAACTTTCTAAATTTGAAACTTTCTTAAGTTAAAAATTCTAAAATTCTAAATTTTCTAAAAACCAAAATCTTTCCTATTTCAAACTTTTCCTAATTCAAAACTTTCCTATGTCAAAACTTTTCTAATTCAAAACTTTCCTAATTCAAAACTTTCCTAAATTAAAACTTTTCTAAAATGAAACTTTCTTAAAATGGAACTTTCTTAATTCGAACCTTTCCTAAATCCAAGTTTCCTAATCTTCTAAGTCCAACATTCGAGTCAAATCTTTCTTATACCGCAAGTCCTTCCTAAATCCTATCTTTCTTAAGTCTAGGTTTCCTAAATTTTTATCTTTCCGAATCAAAGTCCAATCTTTTCAATTCCAATTTCCAATTTCCAATTTCCAATCTTCTATTCCAAGTTCCAAATCAAACTCTTTGTCAAATCAAACATTCTATTTTTTATCGGAGTCTTGTATGAATTACGACTGAACTGATTCCTCCAAATAGATACGTAGGCAACCCTCGTGGGTGCGGTCACAACTTTTTCTAACTTCCAAATCCATGATCTATTTCAAACTTTCAATTCCAAATTTCTATTTCCAAATCTCTATTTCCAATCTCCAAAACTTTCTTTCAAAATCAAATCTCTTTTCTAAAGTCGAATCAAGTCTTTTCAAATTTATTTCCAAATCAAAATCTCTTTTCTTGCACTTGCATATCATGCATCATGTCAATTCCTTTTTAAAATTTCTTTTCAAAAGTGGATAGTTTTGGATATATATTAATTAAAGACTCTAATGGGTGAATCTAGGGTAAATAGACATGTAGGTACCGCAAGGGCGGGGTAGGGTGATGGTTTAGTGTGTCTTCCCTACACGTAACCAACCTCCGAACCTGGATCACTGTTTTCATAGGACCAAAATGGAGTTATTTTCAAAAAAGAGCTTAAATATTTTCTAAAGGTTACCAAACAACCTATTTTCTTAAAAACCCTCTCCTGAGGAGATATTTTCAAAATTGTTTTTCAAAAACCCTAAGTGTAGTTTTCAGATTGTGCTTAATTTTTTTTTTAGGTGACCTAACTCACCTTAATCAACTTAGGTAGCGACTCCGAATGTTTTTTCAAAAGCCCTTTATTTGAATCAATTTTCAATTCAAACCTAGTCGCACTCATTCTTCTAGGAGGATGAGTTCTAACGAGCGAGTACAGTATCCATGCCAAATCCAATCTTCACTTAAAAATCTGGGCACGACAATCATCTTATACACACTTATATACGCCATACACACCCACACTCTCTTAAAAACTCACACACAACCAGTTGGGAGAGGGAGAAAGATAGAGGAGAAAGAGGGAAGGGGAGATTGAAGGAAGAAGAGCTTAAAGGAAAAGATTGAAGCCAAGAGAAGCCATAGGAAAACTTGAACAAGCTTGAAGAAAGGTAAGGCTGCATTTCTCTCTCTACAAATTATGTATGTATATGTATCCATCTTGTTGGGTTGTGTTGTTGGGTTGTTTTGGGGGACTTCTTTGAGTTCCAAATTGTCTAAACCTAGAGTATTGTAAGCCCCATTGAAAGATTTGAGAGTTTGGGATTGAAATCCCTAATTTATACCAGTTAGGGCTTGGATTTCTAAAACCCTAGATCCCTTTGTTTTGATCACTTATTTCTCCCCATTTTGAGTTATTGTGATGTTCTTGAGTTCTCTTTCAAGTTCTTTTGAGGTTAGTAGAGTTTGGTTATATTTTGGTTGAGTTTGGAAGAGTTTGGTTTGGATTTCTGCTACTGCGCAGTAGGGCATTTGAACTCTTGATATGGCATTCGAAGGGTGGGTGTCTTTGGCCTTAGCGTTTGAATGGCCCAAGTGGGCGTTCAAATGGCCAGAGGGCAAGAACCCCCATTTTTGGCCTGGCGTTCGAACAGCCCATCTAGGCGTTCGAACGGCTAGAGGGCTGTTCAGCCATTTTGGCCTAGGCATTCGAACGGCCCTTTGGGCATTTGAACGGTAAGACCATTTTGATCATATTTTGCAATTTAGTCCTAACTTGCTCTAGAAAACTCAATTTTGAACACTGTTTGAAGCGTTAGATAGTAGACACATATACCTTTTCATCTATATAAAGTTTTCACCTTAGTTCCTTGCCAATTGTGAGTGTTGGAGTTTGAAGTCGACACAAATTCATGTCGACAACCTCGTTTTCCAAAATATTAGCCCATTTTTCAAGAGACCCAACTTCTTCACCAAAAATGCATTTTTGACCCATGACTTATCAAATTAAAGGCCTTTAAGCCTATTTTAATATGGAACTAGCCTAAAGTGTGTATCCTTTGTTTGGGGTGGTTGGGATGCAATGAAAGAATCGATGTTCCTAGTTTTATACTTCACCCTCAACCTTATGTTCTCGTTTTAAGTTGGGGCCTTGCCCTAGAGTTTAGTCTCGCTCTTCCATTTTGAGAGTGAGGTGTTGGTGAGTTACGGTTGAGGAATTTATGTGCTTAATCGGCTTATGTGTTACTGCTTTGCCTTAAAACCTTGTATTGATGTCTCTATGCTTGTATATGAATTTTGTGTAGGAACGCCTTGCATAACACCCATTCATTTGGATAGAGGTGAACAACGATATGCCATGAGTGAAACCTATTACTTTTCAAATGCTTTCAAGTTCAATTACATTTCATGCATTGCTTCCATTTATTACAATGCATCAATGACTTCAAGTATAAATGTTATAGTTTTAAGTATATGCAAGTTATATTCACATTATGAATCGAAACCCATGGATTAGGACGTTTACATAAAAAAGATGTAAGATTTTCAATGAACGATACCAACCCAAGGTCTTTTGCGGCAAGGCCCTAAACTACCAACGATGTTCCCACGGCAGGGGATGTGAAATAATCTACCGCCATGTTGGGAGACGTCCCTTGGCTTGAAGTATGACCTTTATGGTTACCATAACTAAGCCTAGCTCTTATGATAAGCCTATGTGTGACCTTTATGGTTGCTAATGAACTAAGCATAGTTCTAAATGACTGGACCTAGCTCTCATGACTGACCTAAAAAGCCTTGTGTACCGTACAGCTGAAACCAAGTGCCCAGAAAGGGAGTAGGCAGGTGCGAACCAGAGCGGACAATCTAATATTGGCCTAAAGAGCCTTATGTGTACCATGCGGCTGAGACCAAGTGCCTAAAAAGCAGGTAGGCAGGTGCGAGTCAGAGCGAACAATTTAATATTGGCCTAAAGAGCCTTATGTGTACCATAAGGCTGAGAATTGTGCTCCGTACTCTGATAGCTCAAGCGCTCCCAAGGGAGTTGGCAGGGCGAAGTGTTACCGTCACAATGCGTTCAAACCATGAGGTAGGCACATGTGTGACATGAAGCGCTGAAGTGGACAATATTGTACTTGGGTAGGATGTTAGTTTAAAGAACCCTATATATATGACCTTTAAGGTTACTAATGTGGAGCCTTGCTCTGATGTAAAGACATAACACACTTATGTTCTAAAATGAGAAATATGTTTTGTTTCAAATACATCACGACAAGTTACGTGTGTTTCCATAAGTATTAATGTCACCGTGTATCTTTTCTCTTCATGATATTAAGATAGGCTTTGCAGCATCATGCCATGGTATGCTTATGACAACTACATTATACCTTACGAAATCATGTTATGTTTTATGTCACTGCTATAATACCAATTTCGAAATGTTATGACATTTCATTATGAAAACTTACGATGTAATGTTCTAATATGATGCTATGCCACATGTACTTCCAAGATATGGTTCTAAGTTCATGCCATATGTATAAATGTAACTCTATTATCATATAAATTAAACATAAATGTTAGCCCATGGTCTTTTATGCTCATGCATTATTGTTATTCACTAAGCATTAGCTTACATTTTCTAAAATGTTTTAGGTGACCAAACTGGGAGGCCTTAGAGGGAGGCCATTTACGTGGATATTTGGCCTGCGGCCCATGGGCCTTATGTTATGTACCGATATAGGAGTTAGACCCTAATATTTTGTAATATTATAATGTTATAACTGTGGTGGCCTTTGATAGGCCCATCTTTTGGAATGTTTATGTTTTGGAGATTAGCCACAGCTCTACCATGTATGACACAAGTTATGTTTTAAGTGATGAAAAATTTTAATTCCGGAATTACATATCTTTTAAATGATAAATACACAGGTGTTCAATCATGTTATATAATGCGGCCTTGGGTAGCCAAGTTGCTGGCCGGTCATGCACCCTAAATCTGTATAAGCCAGGTTATAGGGCATGACAAGATGTCTTTGGTGACCCTATATAGGAGTCCAAACGACTACATCCCAGTTGGACTCCAATGACACCATCCTAGATATCAGACATCTCTAGTCACCCTAAACAGGAGTTCAGGTAACCGTGTCCTAATCGAACTCCAATAACACCATTTCAGTAATCAAACATCTCCGATCACCTTAAACTGAAGTTCAGGTAACCTCATCCTAGTTGGACTCTAATGACACCATTCCAGAGATTAGACATCTCCGGTTTCCTTGAAGCAGAGTCCAAGCAACCGGGTTCCTATTGGACTTCGATCACACCATTTCAAAAATTAGACATCTCCAGTCACCATAAGCTGGAGTCTAAGCGACCGCATCTCGGTTAGACTCCGATGACACTATTCTGGAGATTTGATATCTTCGGTCGCCTTAAGCAGGAATCCAGGCGACGGTAACCTTGTCGAACTCTGATGACACCATTCTGGAAATTAGACACCTTTAGTCACCTTAAACTAAACTCCAGGCGGCTGCATCCTAGTTGAATTCTGATGACACTATTCCATAGATCAGATATCTCCAGTCGCCTTAAATTGGAGTCTAGGCGATTGTGTCCCGGTCGAACTGTGATGACACCATTATGTAGATTAAACATCTTGAATCACCTTAAACCAGTGTCCAAGTGACCTTGTCTCGGTTGCACTTTGGTAACACCATTCTGAAGATCAAATATCTTCGATCACTTTAAGCCAGAATCCAGGCGACTGAGTCCTGGTCGGACTCCAATGACACCATTCTAGCACCTACCATCTCTGGTCACCTTAAACCAGACTCCAGGCAACTGCACCTAGATCGGACTCTGATGACACCATTCCAGAGATCAGATATCCCAATCACCTTAATCTATAGTCCGGACAATTATCTCTCGGTCGGACTTTAATAACATCATTATACACATTAGACATCTCTAGTCACCTTAAACTAGAGTCCAAGCGACCGTGTCCTGGTCAGAATCTGATGATGTCATTTCAAAAATCAGACATTTTCAGTCACCTTAACCTAGAGTCTAGGCGACCGCATCCTGCTCGAACTCCAATGACTTCATTCTGGAGATCACACATCTCTAGTCACCTTAAACTGGAGTCCAAGCGACCGCATCCTGATCAAACTCCAATGACATAGCTTTAAAGATCATACATCTCCATTCACCTCAAACCAGAGTCTAGGTGATCGCATTCTGGTTTGACTTCTATGACCTTAGCACCAATAGATTAAACATCTTTGATCACCTTAAACCAAAGTCTAGACAACTGCATCCCGGTCAAACTCATATAACCTTATTATATCCAGAAATTGGACATCTCTAACATCCATCGACATCACCTATCATCACTCAACTAGAGTCCCAAGGATCGCATCCCGGTCGGACTTCAAAACCCTAGACCAAAAGTCTGAAACGTTCAAGCTCGTTAAACCAGAGCCTTTGAAAGCTTTGATAACCTAAATTGGAGACCAGTGATCCCCGATATCACCCTCCGAAGCCTGGGCCATCAATTAGGTAAGAACCCTGAACTGAAGAGCACTAGAAAAGCCCAAACAAAAGAAGGTAAGCCTCCTGGCACTACAATGTTGTGAAGGCTAAAAGCCACCCTTCATGGCACTGTGTAAGCACCCCATTGTTGACCGCTCAGCAGTCTACACTCCATCCAGACTTGTACTCAAGTCAATATGGGCGTATTCCAATCGAAACCAACTCTCTAAGTCTAAATCCCGTCTATCTATCGCTTCGTAGGCCCACCAGGCCCAAATAGAGGCAAAATGACTAAAATGCCCTTAGGGGCATTGTCTTTTCCAACTCCAATCCCTCTCTCGAGATAGTTGATTCCTCGAGACAGTAAATCTACTCCAATTAGGCACGTCTTTCCGAAGACGATAAGACCCCTTTCTAATTCCAATCCCTCTCGAGACAGTTGATTCCTTGAGACTGTAAATCTACTCCAATTAGCCACATCTTTCCGAAGATGATAAGACCTCTTTCCAATTCCAATCCCTCTCTCGAGACAATTTATTCCTCGAGACAGTAAATCTATTCCAAATCAGGCACGTCTTTCCGAAGGTGATAAGACCCCTTTCCAATTCCAATCCCTCTCTCGAGACAGTTTATTCCTCGAGACGGTCCGGCACGTTTTCTGAAGAAAGTCTCTTCGAAATGGTAAGTCCCTTTAAACCTATTGACCGGGATGAGACCCCAAGTCCCTCAGATGGTAGAACGGTTCACCTTTGGTGCCTGCTAGCCCGCCAATGCAGAAATGTCCATTTAGGCACACCTTTCGAGAAAGTTGATTCTCAGGCGCTAAGTCCCTTTAGCAACTTCTCGAGGTCAGGCAGTCTCGGGAATGATCGCGAACCGTTAGAGTAGCGGAAATACTTACAAACATCACAACCGTTAGAGTAGCAAAAATACTCGCAAACAGGTCGATATAGGGAATTGCCAACAAGCCCCTGTATCACGCGACCGCCGTTAGAGTGGCAGAAACACTCAAAACCTAGGTCAACACTGGTGCCTGCTAGCCCACTTCGATGAAAAATGACCAAACTGCCCCTTGGGCTTTTTTCTAACACGTTTCTCGAGAACACATTTGAGTCTTCAGAACGGTAAGTCCAACCTTCCGAGATTGTCTTAAAGGCAATCTGGCATGATTAGGTGTCTTCTAGTCAGTTTCAGGCCAATTCCGAAACTTTTCGGTCAAGATGACCATTTCGCCCCTAGGCATCCGAACGCCCCGGGAACCACACCAGCTCTGGATATCAAACCGGTAACCTACCGAGAATGCTTCCTGTAGTATTCTCAACTTTTCTCTATCTTTCCAGATCATTCCGAGTCAGTTCCGACAAACCCAATACAAAATGACCGTTTTGCCCCTGGTGGGCCGGTCTCCTTTTCCAACCACACTGGCTCTGGGTATCAAACCGGTAACTTTCCGAGAATGCTTTTTATAGTATTCTCAACCTTTCTTTATCCTTTCGGATCATTCCGAGTCAATTCCGGCAAACCCGGTGTAAAATGACCGTTTTGCCCTTGGTGGGCCAGTTACCTTTTCCGACCACACCGGCTCTAGGTATCAAACCAGCAACCTTGAGGAATATTCTGAATAATGTTTCCAAATCTCGAGTCTCCTTCTGGAACAGTCCGAGTCCATCCCAGCAGCTTCCCTATCCGATTGACCGTTTTGCCCCTAAAAGCTCGGTCAATCCTTTCAACGCATCTTATCCTCATTTTTCAAGTCAAATACCTTTGGAACACTATTCTAAGTGTTCCTGTTCTTTTTTGGCTCTTCCGAGTCATTCCCGGTCTCTCAAACTCCTTCCCAGACTTTCTGGAGTCACTCCTAGTGAAGCTAGGCTAAAAATTGCATGGTAGTCACTAGTACAGGCGCCCAAATCTAGTCAAAGATATGTTGCTTGCTGACCTTAATAGTTTCCTAATTGGCTAGTGCCACTAGTAGTGGCGCCAAGCCAATATTTGGCCTGGCGCCACTTCTAATGGCGCCAAGAGGAATTTTGCCCTGGTGCCACTGTAACAGGCTCCAGGTCTATCCCACTTCTATAAATACAGAGCCTCTTCCAGCGTGAAAGAGGTCCGCAAACTCAGTCTAAAAACCCTAATTTTCAATACACAGAGCTCGAACATTCCTTAAACCCTAGCTTCTCTAGATTCTCGTAAACCCTAGCCACTATACACTAAACCCTAGCCTCCTATAACTCATATACACCCCTATACACTTATACACTAGCCTCCAACCCTCCATTAAAGACTTGGATTGCTGCAATTACGAAAATTTGAAGACCGAAGATGAGCCCTCGAAGATCAAGACTGAAGTGAAGCGAAGACCGAAGAAAAGCAAGGCGCGCAAAATAAATAAGACACATGGTAGGCTTTCGTTTTACGTTTCTACACTTCCCCCTCTCTCTTCTCTCTCCTAACCCACTTGGGTTTTCTCTATTTTAATCCCTTATCTCTTTCCCCCCCTCCCCCCGCTTTCTTTGCACGCTTGGAACAAGGGGACTCCCGGTCCATGTGTAGGATTAGACTATTAGAGGGTCACCGTGTCGGGGGCTTTCCTTTAGGCTAATCGGAGACCACGTGGGTTTAGCCCCCTTGATTATATGGTGAAGCCTTAACCTTGTATGTTCACGACCCCAACTTGCATTGTGCATATCATGATCTTGCATCTTCCAAAAATTGTTTTCAAACTCGTTCTCAAAGCTTGCATTAAACTTGTTTTCAAAATTGTATCAAAATCTCCTTTTTCAAAACTTGTTTTCAAAATCACAATCCTAGAGTGATTCTAGCCTTTCCATGGCTAGGGTTGCTTTAGGAAAGTGTTACATTTAAAGACACCAATATGGTCTATATTTTCAACTCCTTGTTTTCAAAACCACTTCCTAAAGTGGTTCTAGCCTTCTTTTGGTTAGAATCGCTTTAGGAAAGTGAGACATTTTTATACCTTCTAAAAAACTCTCTTTTCAAAAGTCTATTTTCCTAAAAATCTCTTTTTCAACATTGTAAGCACCCCATTTTTGATCGCTCGGCAGTTTACACTCCGTCCATACTTGTTTTCAAGTTATTGTGAGCGTATTCCAACCAAAACCAACTTTCAAAGTCCAAATCCCGTTTGTCCATCGCCTCGAGGCCCACCAGGCCCAAATAGAGGCAAAATGACCAAAATGCCCTTAGGGGTATTGTCTTTTGCTTTCCGATTCCAATCCCACTCTCGAGGCAGTTTATTTCTCGAGACGGTTCCAATCCAAGCACGTTTTTTCAGAGACGGTAAGATCCCTTTCCAATCCCTCTCTCGAGACAATTTATTTCTCGAGACGGTTCCAATCCAGGCACATCTTTTCGGAGACGGTAAGACCCCTTTCCAATCCCTCTCTCGGGACAGTTTATTCCTCGAGACAGTTCCAACCCAGGCACGTCTTTTCGAAGACGGTAAGACCCCTTTCCAATCCCTCTCTCGAGACAGTTTATTCCTCGAGACGGTCCGAGTAGCGAAACTACTCACAAAACCCTTAGAGTAGCGAAAATACTCACAAATAGATCGATATAGGGAATTGCCAACAAACCCCTGTGTCACGACGACCACCGTCAGAGTGGTGGAAACAATCAAAACCCAGGCCAACACCAGTGTCTGTTAGCCTGCTTCGGTGAAAAATGACCAAACTGCCCTTTGGACCTTTTCCGAGACTTTCCGATCAAGATGACCATTTTGCCCCTAGGCATCCGAATGCCCCGGGAACCACACCGGCTCTGGGTATCAAACCGGTAATCTCCTGAGATTGCTTCTTATAGTATTCTCAACCTTTCCTTATCTTTCCGGATCATTCCGAGTCAGTTCCGACCAATCCGGTATAAAATGATTGTTTTGCCCCTGGTGGGCTGGTCTCCTTTTTCGACCACACCGGCTCTGGATATCAAACTGGTAACCTTCTGAGACTGCTTTTTGTAGTGTTCTCAACCTCTCTTTACCTTTTCAGATCAATCTGAGTCAGTTCCGGCAAACTCGGTACAAAATGACCGTTTTGCCCCTAGTGGGCTGGTCTCCTTTTTCGACCACGCCGGCTCTGGGAATCAAATCAGCAACCTCTGGGAACATTCTGAATAATATTTCCAGATCCCAAGTCTTCTTCTGGGACTGTCCATGTTTGTCCCGGCAATTTCCCGGTTCGATTGACCGTTTTGCCCCTAAAGGCCCGGTCAACCTCTCCGACCCATCTTATCCTCATTTCTCAAGTTAGATACCTCCAAGACACTATTTTAAGTGTTCCTACTCTTTTTCGGCCTTCCGGGTCATTCAAGGCTCCTTCAAATCCTTCCTGGACTTTTCAGAGTCACTCTTAGTGAAGCTAGGCTAAAAATTGCATGGTAGTCACTAGTATAAGCGCCCAAATCAAGTCAAAGATACGTTGCTTGCCGACCTTAAACATTTCCTAAATGGCTGGCGCCACTACTAGCCAAAAATTGGCCTTGCGCCACTCCTAGTGGCGCCAGTGTAAAATTTGGCCTAGCGCCACTGTAACAGGCACCAGTGTTGTCTAACCTCTATAAATACAGAGCCTCCTCTAACGTGAAAAGGGTCCGCAAACTTAACCTAAAAATCATATATTTCGTTATACAGAGCTCGAGCACCTCCAAAACCCTAGCTTCCCTAGGTTTTCCAAACCGTAGCCACCATACACAAACCCTAGCCTCCTATACACTCATACACACCCTCATACACTCCTATACTAACCTTCAACCCCCCTTCGAAGACTTGAGAAGTTGCAATCTGAAGTTTGAAGATTGAAGGTGGCTCTTGAAGATTGAAGACGAAGATCAAGACGAAGACTGAAGAAAGCAAGGCGCGTAAAATAAACAAGACATACGGTAGGCTCCCTATTTAAATTTCCGCACTTCCCCCCTCTCTCTTCTCTCTCCTAACCCACTTGGGTTTTCTCTATTTTAATCCCCCATCTCTTTCCCCCCCCCCCCTTTCTTTGCATGCTTGAAACAAGGGGATTCCCGGTCCATGTGTAGGATTGGGCTATTGGAGAGTCACCGTGTCGGGGGCTTTCTTCTAGTCTAACCATAGACCACGTGGGTCCAACTCCCATGATTATGTGGTGAAGCCTTAGCCTTATATGTTTGTCGCGCCCAGATTTTTCGCACTCGAGGAATACTTACCCAAGCGGGAAAAATGCTGTACTCTCTCGTTAGAACTCACCCTCCTAAAAGAATAAGTGCGACTAGGTTTGAATTGAAAATAGGATTTAAATAAAGGGCTTTTGAAAAACATTTGGAGTCGCCACCTAACTTGATTAAGGTGAGTTAGGTCACCTAAAAACTAAGAGTAATCCGAAGACTACACTTAGGGTTTTTGAAAAAATATTTTTGAAAATATCTCCTCAAGAGAGGGTTTTTTAGAAAACATGTTGTTTGGCAACCTTTGGAAAACATTTAGCCCTTTTGGAAAAATAACTCCTTTTGGTCTTTGAAATCAATGATCTAAGTTCGGAGGTTGGTTACGTGTAGGGAAGACGCACTAAGCTATCACCCTACCCCGCCCTTTCGGTACCTACATGTCAATCTACCCTAGATTCACCTATGAGAGTCTTTAATTAACATATGTTCAACCCTATTCACTTTAGAAAAACAATGTTTGAAAACTAACATGATGCATGATATGCAAGTGCAAAATAAGAGAATTGAAAAACAGAAATTGATTTGATTTGAAAATAGATTTGAAGAAATAGAATTGAAATTGGAAAGTTTGAAATTTGAAAATAGAAATTTTGAAATTGGAATTTGAGATTCGAAAAGATTTTGGAAACCACACCCATGAGGGTGGAATTGAAAGTTTGAAAAGTGTTGTGACCACACCTATGAAGGTTGCCTACGTATCCCTTTGGGGGAATCAGGTCAGTCGTAGTTCGGACCGGAGTCCAATTGAAAATAGAAGAGTTGATTTGAAGAAAAAGATTGAATTGGAAGAAAGAAACTGAATTGAAAATTGGATTTGGTTTGAGATTAGAAGAGGAAATTGGAAATTGAAATTTTGGAAAAGATTGGACTTAGATTTGAAAAGATAGATTTGGACTTGTTTTGGAAAAGAGAAGGTTTAAGAAAACCTAGACTTAGGAAAGAGAAGAGACCTAGGAAAGATTTGACTTGGCTTGGAAGAATTGGAAGGATTGGATTTTAGGAAATGTTTGAATTAGGAAAGGTTCAAGTTAGGAAAGTGTCATTTTAAGAAAGTTTCATTTTTGGAAAGTTTTGAAATTAGAAAAGTATTTTTTTTATTTAGGAAAGTTTTGAATTTTAGGTTTAGGAAAGTTTGAAAATTGGAAAGTTTTGGATTTAGAAAGTTTTGAAATAGGGAAGTTTTGAAAGTAAGAAAGTTTCATTTTAGGAAAGGTTTGAAAAAGGAAAGTTTTCAGTTTAGGAAATGTTTCAATTAAGAAAGTTTCAACTTAAGAAAGTCTTAAATTAAGAGAGTTTTGAGTTTAGAAAAGTCTTAGATTTGGAAAGATTTGAAGTTTAAAAAAGATTTAGAATTTAGAAAGCTTGGAAGTTTAGAAAGACTTAACTTAAGAAAGTTTCAAATTTAAAAAGTTTTAGGGTTTTAGGAAATCTTAAGATTAGGAAAGGTTTGAGTTCAGGGAAAGTTTGAAAACTTAGGTTTGAAAGGTTAAGATTTGGGAAGGGGATTGAATTAGAAAAGGGTTGAATTAGGAAAGATTTTTGGAGACTTAAGATTTAGAAAAGTGGAGGATTAGGAAGGATTTGAATTAAAAAAGGTCAGATTAGGAAAGAATTGGATTTTGTTTCTAAAAGGGAAGGTTTGACTTCGTTTCCAAAAACGGAAGATAGGATCTAGTTTCCTAAACGGGAAGATTGGATTTGGTTTACTAAAGCAAAGGTTTGATTTTGTTTCCTAAAGGGAAGATTTGATTTGGCAAGGATTTGGAAAGGGAGATTTTAGAAACCCTAGATTTGAAAAACCATAGTTTTGACGTAGAAAATAGGTTTTGGAAACATGTATATTTTTTATGTGAAAACAAGAGATTTTGGAAACCTAGGTTTGGGGCAAAGTTTGAAAACCATGTTTTTGGAAAGAAAATTAGGGTTTCCTAATTGTGAGTTCTACGGCTTGACTTGAGCTTATAAGGAAAGAGTTTTTGGAAAGTGCATTTTTGGAAACGAAGGTTTTCTAGAAGGGAATCCTAGGGAGGAGTTTTTGAAAAGTGAATTTGGAGAGGGAGTTTTTGGAAAAAGATTTTAGGAAAGAGGGAGTTTTGGAAAGTGTGTTTTTAGAAACGTGTTTTTTGGAAAGAAGATCCTAGAGGAGAGTTTCTAGAAGAAAAATTTTGGGAAGAAAGTTTTTAGAAAGATTTTTGGAGAGAATTTTTAGGAAGGTGAATCTAGGGAGTGTTTTTAGAGGGTGAATTTTGAGGAAAAGATTTTGGAGAGAGAATTTTGAAAAATAGATTTTGGAAGGGAGTTTTTGAAAACAATTTTGGAGAGGAGAGTTTTAGGAAAGTATGTTGAAAAAGAGATTTTTAGGAAGAGATTTTTAAAGAGAGAGTTTTTAGAAGGATTAAAAACATCTCACTTTCCTAAAGCAATTCTAGCCATAAGAGGACTAGAACCACTTTAAGAAAGTAGTTTTGAAAACAAGGTTTGAAAATATAGACCAAAAGGCCATTTTTAATATAACACTTTCCTAAAGCAACCCTAGCCATGGAAAGACTAGAATCACCCTAGAATTGTGGTTTTGAAAACAAGTTTTTGAAAAAGAGATTTTGATGCAATTTTGAAAATAAGTTTAAAAACGTTTTGAAAAACAACTTTGAAAACGGTTTTTGGAAGATGCAAGACTATGATATGCACAATGCAATTTGGGGGGCGTGAACATACAAGGCTAAGGCTTCACCACATAATCAAGGGGGCCGGACCCACGTGGTATCTGGTTAGACTAGAAGAAAGCCCTCGACACAGTGACTCTCCAACAGTCTAATCCTACACATGGACCGGGAGTCCTCTTGTTTCAAGCATGCAAAGAAAGGGGGGGAAAGAGATGGGGGATTAAAATAGAGAAAACCCAAGTGGGTTGGAGAGAGAAGAGAGAGGGGGAAAGTGTGGAAACTTAAATAGGGAGCCTACTTTGTATCTTGTTTATTTTGCGCGCCGTGCTGTCTTCGGTCTTCGGTCTTGATCTTCGTCTTTCGTCTTCAAGAGTTGTCTTCAAGCTTCGGCTGCAGCTCCTCCAGTCTTCAAAAGATGGTTGAAGGCTAGTGTATGAGTATATGGGGGAGTGTGTAAGTGTATAGGAGGCTAGGGCTTGTGTATGATGGCTAGGGTTTAGTGTAGGGTGGTTAGGGTTTGGAGAACCTAAGGAAACTAGGGTTTTTGGAGGTGCTCGAGCTCTGTATATCGAATTGTGTGATTTTTAGGTTAAGTTTGCAAACCCCTTTCACGTTAAATGAGGCTCTGTATTTATAGAAGGAGGATAAACCTAACGCCTGTTGCAGTGGCGCCAGGCCAAATTCTACATTGGCGCCAGGCCATTTTTTGGCTTGGCGCCACTACTAGTGGCGCCAGCCAATTAGGAAAGATTTAAGGTCGGCAAGCAACGTATCTTTCACTAGATTTGGGCATCTGTACTAGTGACTACCATGTAAATTTTAGCTTGGCTTCGCTAGGAGTGACTCCAGAAAGTCCGAGAATGATTTGAAGAAGTCGGGAATGACCCGAGGGGCCGGAAAGGAGCAGGAACACTTAAAATAGTGTCCTGGAGATATTTGACTTGAAAAATAAAGATAGGATGTGTCGGAAAGGTCGACCGAGCCTTTAGGGGCAAAACGGTCAATCGAACTAAGAAATTGTCGGGGCGAACTCGGATTGTCCCAAAAAAAGACTTGGGATCTAGAAATATTATTTAGAATGTTCCCAGAGGTTGCCGGTTTGATTCCCAGAACCGGCGTGGTCAGAAAAGGATACCGGCCCACTAGGGGCAAAACGGTCATTTTTGTGCCGGGTTTGCCGGAACTGACTCAGAATAGTCCGAAAAGGTAAAGGAAGGTTGAGAATACTATAAAAATTATTCTCGGGACATTACCGGTTCGATACTCAAAGCCGGTATGGTCGAAGAAGGAGACCGGCCCTCCAGGGGCAAAACGGTCATTTTGTACCGGATTGGCTGGAACTGACTCGGAATGATCCGAAAAAGTAAAGGAAGGTTGAGAATACTATAAAAAGTATTCTCGGGACATTACCGGTTCGATACTCAAAGCCGGTGTGGTTCCTGGGGCATTCGGATGCTCAGGGGCAAAATGGTCATCTTGACCGAAAAGTCTCGGAAAAGGTCCTAAGGGTAGTCTGGTCATTTTTCACTGAAGTGAGCTAACAGACACTGGTGTTGACCTGGGTTTTGAGTGTTTCCGCCACTCTCACGGTGTGAGTACTTTCGCTACTCAGACGGGGTTGATGATTTGTGAGTATTTCCACTACTTGGACGGGGTTGATGATTTGTGAGTATTTCCGCTACTCGGACGAGGTTGAGTATTTCCGCTACTCGGATGGGGTTGATGATTTGGGAGTATTTCCGCTACTCGGACGGGGTTGAGTATTTCTGCTACTCTAACGGGTTTGTGAGTATTTCCGCTACTCTAACGGGTTTGTGAGTATTTCTGCTACTCTAACGGTTCTGTGAGTATTTCCGCTACTCTAATGGTTCTGTGAGTATTTTCGCTACTCTAACAGTTTTGTGAGTAGTTTTGCTACTCGGACCGTCTCGAGGAATAAACTGTCTCGAGAGTGGGACTGGAAGGGGTCTTACCGTCTCCGAAGAGACGTGCCTGGATTGGAATCATCTCGAGGAATAAACTGTCTCGAGAGTGGGATTGGAAAGGGGTCTTACCGTCTCCAAAGAGACGTGCCTGGATTGTGAGTGTTTCCGCCACCCTAACGGTTTTGTGAGTACTTCCGCTACTCTAACGGTTTTGTGAGTATTTCCGCTACTCTAACGGTTTTGTGAGTATTTCCGCTACTCTAATGGTTTTGTGAGTACTTCCGCTACTCTACCAGTTTTGTGAGTATTTTCGCTCCTCTAATGGTTTTGTGAGTATTTCCGATACTCTAACGGTTTTGTGAGTATTTCCGCTACTCTAACGGTTTTGTGAGTAGTTTTGCTACTCGAACCGTCTCAAGGAATAAACTATCTCGAGAGAGGAATTGGAAAGGGGTCTTATCGTCTCTGAAGAGACGTGCCTGGATTGGAACCATCTCAAGGAATAAACTGTCTTGAAAGTGGGATTAGAAAGGGGTCTTACCGTCTCCGAGGAGACGTGCCTAGATTGTGAGTGTTTCCGCCACCCTAACGGTTTTGTGAGTACTTCCGCTACTCTAACGGTTTTGTGAGTACTTCCGCTACTCTAACGGTTTTGTGAGTACTACTCTAACGGTTTTGTGAGTACTTCCGCTACTCTAACGGTTTTGTGAGTACTACTCTAACAGTTTTGTGAGTACTTCAGCTACTCTAACGGTTTTGTGAGTACTTCCGCTACTCTAACGGTTTTGTGAGTAGTTTTGCTACTCAGACCGTCTCGAGAAATAAACTATCTCGAGAGAGGGATTGGAATTGGAATAAGAAAGGACAATGCCCCTAAGGGCATTTTGGTCATTTTGCCTCTATTTGGGCCTGACAGGCCCGCGAAGCGATGGAAAGACAGAATTTGGACCTAGAGAATTGGTTTCGATTGGAATATGCCCACAATGACTTGAAAACAAGTCTGAACGGAGTGTAAACTGCCGAGCGGTCAAAAATGGGGTGCTTACAATGTTCACGACCCCAAATTACATTGTGCATATCATGATCTTGCATCTTCCAAAATTCGTTTTCAAACTCGTTTTCAAAATCGTTTTCAAACTTGTTTTCAATATTGCATCAAAATCTCTTTTTCAAAAACTTGTTTTCAAAACCACAATTCTAGGGTGATTCTAGCCTTTTCATAGCTAGGGTTACTTTAAGAAAGTGTTACATTAAAAGTGACTTTTATGGTCTATATTTTCAAATCTTATTGTTTTCCAAAACCACTTTCTTAAAGTGATTCTAGCCTTTTTATGGCTAGAATCACTTTAGGAAAGTGAGACGTTTTTATACCTTCTAAAAACTCTTTTTCCAAATCCCTCCTCCTAAAAATCTCTTTTTCAACATACTTTCCTAAAACTCTCCTCTTCAAAATTGTTTTCAAAAACTCCCTTCCAAAATCTATTTTTCAAAACTCCCTTTTTCAACTCCTTTCCAAAATCCTCTCTCCAAAATCCACTTTCTAAAAATGTTCCCTAAAAATCTTTTCAAAAACTCTCTTCAACAATCTTCTACCAAAAACCTTCCTAGAAAAACTCTCTCCAAAAATCTTTCCAAAAACTCTCTTTCCAAAATGTTCCTTCTAGAAATTCCCCTCTAGGATTTTCTTTCTAAAATCTACGTTTCCAAAAACACACTTTCCAAAACTCCTTCTCTTTAAAATCTTTTTCCAAAAACTCCAAATTCACTTTCCAAAAACTCTTCCCTAGGATTCCCTTCTAGAAAACCTTCGTTTCTAAAAACGCACTTTCCAAAAACTCTTTCCTTAGAGCCCAAGTCAAGCCTTAGAACCCACAATTAGGAAACCCTAATTTTCTTTCCAAAAATATGATTTTCAAACTTTGCCCCAAACCTAGGTTTCCATAACCTCTTGTTTTTACATCCAAACTATACACGTTTCCAAAACCTATTTTCTATGTCGAAACTATAGTTTTCCAAATCTAGGGTTTTTAGAATCTCCCCTTCCAAATCAGTGCCAAATCCTATCTTCCCTTTAGGAAATCAAATCAAATCTTCCCGTTTAGGAAACTAAATCCAATCCTCCGGTTTTGGAAACAAAATCAAACCTTTGATTTTAAAAACCAAATCCAATTCCTTCTTAATCCAAACCTTTCTTAATTCAACTCCTTCCTAATTTCCTACCTTCTTAAACCATAAGTTTCTTAAATCTAAATTTTAAATCTTTCCCTAAATTTCAAAATCTAAATCTTTCCTAATTCAAATCCTTCCTAAACTTTCACTTTCCTAAACTTTAAGCTTCCAAAACTTGAACATAGAAATCTTTCCTAAATTTTAAAACTCAACTTTCAAATCTTTCCTAATTCAACCCTTTCCTAATTCTACCTTCTTTTCAAATCTTAACTTTTCAAACCTAAGTTTTCAAACTTTTCCTAAACTTAAACCTTTCCTAATCTGAAGATTTTCTAAAACTCTAAAACTTTCTAAATCTTAAACTTTCTAAATTTCAAATCTTTCCAAATTCAAAGTTTTTCTAAATTCAAAACTTTCTTAAGTTAAATCTTTTTAAACTTCCAAACTTTCTAAATTCTAAGCTTTCCTAAAATTTCAAATCTTCCCAAATCTAAATCTTTCTAAATTTAAAAACTTTCTTACTTTCAAAACTTTCCAAATTCTAAATCTTTCTTAAGTTAAAACTTTCTTAATTCAAAATTTCCTAAATTGAAAACTTTCCTAATTCGAAACCTTTCCTAAAAGAAAACTTTCCTATTTTCAAAACTTTCCTAAGTTGAAACTTTCCTAATTCAAAACTTTCTTAATTCAAAACTTTCCTAATTCGAACCTTTCTTAATTCGAAACTTTCCAAAAATGAAACTTTCCTAAATCAAACCTTTCCTAATTCAAACCTTTCTTAATTCGAAACTTTCCAAAAATGAAACTTTCCTAAATCATACATTTCCTAATTCAAACCTTTCCTGAATCCAATTTTTCTTAAACTCTTGAGTCTTTCTTAAGTCTCATCTTTTTTAAGTCTAGGTTTCCTAAACCTCAATCTTTCCAAAACAATTTCAATTTCCTATCTTCTATTCTAATCAAATCCTCTTTCCAATTCAATCTCCTTCTTCAAATCAACTATTCTATTTTCAATCGGACTCCGGTCCGAACTACGACTGACCTGATTCCCCCAAAGGGATACGTGGGCAACCTTCATAGATGCGGTCACAACACTTTTCAAACTTTCAATTCCACCCACATGGGTGCGGTCATAACATTTTTCAAATCTCAAATTTCACAACATTTTTCAAATTTCCAATTCTACAAAACCTTTCCAAATCTCCAATTCTAGATTCCAATTCTATGTTCTATTTTCAATTTTCAAATCCAAAAATCTATTTTTCAAATCTCACTTTTCAATTTCTAAAATTTTCCAATTTCAATTCTATCTCTCCAAATCTCTTTTCAAATCAATTTCTTTTCAAATCTTTTTCCAAATCTATTTTCTAAGTCTCTTTTCTTGTACTTGCATATCATACATCATGTTAGTTTCTTTTCAAACATTGTTTTTCAAGGTGAATAGGGTTGAACATTAGTTAGTTAAAGACTCTCATAGGTGAATTTAGAGTAGATTGACATGTAGGTACCGAAAGGGCGGGGTAGGGTGATGGCTTAGTGTGTCTTCCCTATACATAACCAATCTCCGAACCTAGAATCACTGTTTTCAAAGACCAAAATGAGTTATTTTGTCAAAAAGGGCTAAATGTTTTCCAAAGGTTGCCAAACAACCTGTTTTCTTAAAAACCCTCTCTTGAGGAGATATTTTCAAAATCGTTTTCAAAAATCCTAAGTGTAGCCTTCGGATTATTCTTAGTTTTTAGGTGACCTAACTCACCTTAATCAAGTTAGGTGGCGACTCCGAATATTTTTCAAAAGCCCTTTATTCAAATCTATTTTCAATTCAAACCTAGTCACACTCATTCTTCTAGGAGGGTGAGTTCTAACGAGAGAGTACAGCATTTTTCCCGCTTGTGTGAGTATTCCTCGAGTGCGAAAAATCTAGGCGCGACAAACATACTTTTCTAAAACTCTCATTTCCAAAGTTGTTTTCAAAAACTCTCTCCAAAGATCTATTTTTTAAAACTCCCTTTTTCAACTCGTTTCCAAAATCCTCTCCCCAAAATCCACTTTCTAAAAACGCTCTCTAAAAATCTTTCCAAAAACTCTCTCCAACAATCTTCTACCAAAAATCTTTCTAAAAACTCTCTTCCCAAAATCTTTTTTCTAGAAACTCCCCTCTATGATTTTCCTTCTAAAAACTCGTTTGCAAAAACACACTTTCCAAAAACTCTATCTTCAAATTCACTTTCCAAAACTCCTCTCTAAGACTCCCTTCTAAAAATCTTCGTTTCCAAAAACGCACTTTTCAAAAATCTCTTTTCTTGATGCCCAAGTCAAGCCTTAGAACTAACAATTAGGAAACCCTAATTTTCTTTCCAAAAACATGGTTTTCAAACTTGCCGTAAAACCTAGGTTTCCAAAACCTCTTATTTTCTACGTCAAAATTATGTTTCCAAAACCTATTTTCTACGTCAAAACTATACACTTCCAAATCTAGGGTTTCTAAAAACTTCCTTTTCTAAATCCTTGTCAAACAAATCTTTCCTTTAGGAAACCAAATCCAATCTCCCGTTTAGGAAACTAAGTCCAATCCTCCATTTTTGGAAACAAAATCAAACACTTCTTCTTAGAAACAAAATTCAATCCCTTCCTAATCCAACTCTTTCTTAACTCAACTCCTTCCTAATCTTCTCCTTTCCTAAAGCCTAAGCTTCCAAAACTTGAATGTAAAAATCTTTCCTAAATTTTAAAACTCAACTTTCAAATCTTTCCTAATCCAACCCTTTCCTAATTTTATCCCTTTCCAAAGCTTAACTTTCCAAATCTAAGTTTTCAAACTTTTCCTAAACTTCAAACATTTCCTAATTTCAAGATCTTCTAAAACTCAAACTCTAAAACTTATAAATCTTAAACTTTCTAAACTTCAAAATCTTTCCAAATCCAAAGCCTTCTAAATTCAAAATTTTTTAAGTAAAATCTTTCTAAACTTCCAATCTTTCAAAATTCTAAACTTTCCTAAACTTCAAATCTTTCCAAATCTAAAACTTTCTAAACTCAAAACTTTCTTACTGTCAAAACTTCCTTATTTCAAAACATTCCAAATTTGAAACTTTCCTATTTTGAAAACTTTCTTAAGTTAAAACTTTCCTAAATCAAAATTTTCTTAAAGTGAAACCTTTCCCTTTTCAAAACTTTCCTAATTCCAAAACTTTCTTAATTCAAAACTTTCCTAAGTTGAAACTTTCCTAATTCCGAAACGTTCCTAAGTTGAAACTTTCCTAAACCAACACTTTCCTATTTCGAAACTTTACTAATCTGGATCTTTCCTAAATTCCAAGCTTTCCTAATCTTCCAAGTCCAAATATTCAAGTTAAGTCTTCTCTAAAGTCTTTCCAAGTCAAATTCAATCCTTCTTTTCTAAGTTCCTAAGTCTAGGTTTCCTAAAACCAAGTCTTTCAAAATCAAATCTTCCAATTAAAGTTCAATCTCTCAATCTTCCAATCCAATTTCCAATTCAATCTCTTTATTCCAATCTACTCTTCTATTTTCAATCAGACTCTTGTCCAAACTACGACTGACCTGATTCCTCCAAAAGGATACATAGGCAACCCTCACGGGTGCGGTTTCCATATTTTTTCAAGTTTCTATTTCCTCCATATTTTTCAAATCTCCAATTCTACAATCTTCTTCAATCTTCAATTTCATATCTATTTCAAGTTTTCAATTCCAAAAACCTATTTTCAAATCTCTATTTCCAATTCCAAGTCTATCTTTTCAAATCAAATCAATTTCTTTTCAAATTTCTTTCCAAATCTATTTCCAACTTCTCTTTTCTTGCACTTGCATATCATGCATCATGTTAGTTTCTTTTCAAAAATTCTTTTATAAAGTGGATAGGATTGACCAATAGTTAATTGAAGACTCTCATAGGTGAATCTAGGGTAGATTGACATGTAGGTACCGAAAGGGCAGGGTAGTGTGATGGCTTAGTGCGTCTTCCCTACACGTAACCAACCTCCAAACCTAGAATCACTGTTTTCATAGACCAAAAATGGAGTTATTTTCAAAAAAGGGCTAAATGTTTTCCAAAGGTTGCCAAACAACCTGTTTTCTTAAAAACCCTCTCTTGAGGAGATATTTTCAAAATCGTTTTCCAAAAACCCTAAGTGTAGTCTTCGGATTATTCTTAGTTTTTAAGTGACCTAACTCACCTTAATCAAGTTAGGTGGCGACTCTAAATCTTTTTTAAAAGCCATTTATTTAAATCTATTTTCAATTCAAACCTAGTCGCACTCATTCTTCTAGGAGGGTGAGTTCTAATGAGAGAGTACAGCATTTTTTCCACTTGTGTGTATATTCCTCGAGCACGAAAAATCTAGGTGTGACATACTGTAGTGCAATGAAGAAGGAAATTAAAGCATCATGGCACTGTCGTGATGTGATGTGAATTCCAAACAACTTAGGCACTGTTGTGCCTCACTAACACATGGCATACCAATGTCATCGAGGTGACATCATCTTTTGCTTACATGGTCAAAATTTTGTATAAATATTAGGGAACTCCCTCCTATTTCTTCAACAAATTGCTTTGCTCTCTCTCTCTCTCTATCTATCTCTCTTTCTCTAGAGAAGAGAGGCTTTTGGCCTCATGCTGCCAAATCTGGCCCGGTTATGCCGAACCCCTATCTGATTGATCGGTCTAGAATCATCCAATCCTAGATGAAGCTCTGCCTAACCAGAATAATGCTAGTTTTTAGGCCTGAGGATTCAAAAACTCCTCTAAACTTGTAGGAACTCTATCTGATTTTCGGATTAGATAGTGCTTCCAATTAGTCAGAACTCTACCCGATGGGAACGGTGAAAATGGTCTCTAGCTCGACCGAAGTGCTGCCGGAATCCCACCAGTAAAGAGGTGTAATTCAAATCGAGTTTTAGGTTTCGACTGAAACCATTGCAATGCTACTATGTCTAGCATGACTTAGTCAATATCTAAGTTGTTACTAGTGGCAAATTCCAGCACGTACCATCCTTCCAACATAGCCAGACCACCCATGTTTATTTATCATCTCTAAACAGGTCCCTGATTTTTTATAACCAAACTGCATTCGAACTAAGCTGGACATTTGCCGAAATCACTCCAAGTACATAAATCTACTTTCAAGCCGTGTATCACACAAATTTCAACTCTACTCATTCTCAATTTTCGATGGCCTACTTAGGCTTTTAGTTGGCATACCACATCAGCACGTCTAATCCATAGTTGAATTTTGACCCATCATAAGCCGTTATAATGCATGTTTTCAAACTCATAAAATTACATATTAACTTATCAGAATAGTCATAATGCCATTTTCAAACCCAAAGCTGCATTTTTGGTCGGTTATAAACTGTTGTAATGCCCGGTTGAAAACCCTAAAAATAGTTTTTTCAAAACAATTATCTGACTATCATCATGAGCCACTATACGTATGCTTTATGCTTTCCGTTACACGGATCTTCCGTATCAAAAATACGTCACCAAAATGACGAAACTACTGTCGCGCCCAGATTTTTCGCACTTGAGGAATACTCACACAAGCGGGAAAAATGATGTACTCTCTCGTTAGAACTCACCCTCCTAAAAGAATGAGTGCGACTAGGTTTGAATTGAAAACAGGTTTGAATAAAGGGCTTTTGAAAAAGATTTGGAGTCACCACCTAACTTAATTAAGGTGAGTTAGGTCACCTAAAAACTAAGGATAATCCGAAGACTACACTTATGGTTTTGGAAGACGATTTGAAAATATCTCCTCAAGAGAGGGTTTTTAAGAAAAACAGGTTGTTTGGCAACCTTTGGAAAACATTTAGCCCTTTTTAGAAAAATAACTCTGTTTTGGTCTTTGAAAACAGTGATCTCGGTTCGGAGGTTGGTTACATGTAGGGAAGACGCACTAAGCTATCACCCTACCCCGCCCTTTCGGTACCTACATGTCAATCTACCCTAGATTCACCTATGAGAGTCTTTAACTAACTAATGGTTCAATCCTACCCACTTTGAAAAACAATGTTTGAAAACTAACATGATGCATGGTATGCAAGTGTAAGGAAAGAGAATTGAAAAATAGATTTGAAAAGAGATTTGAAGAGGTAGAATTGAATTTGAAAAGTTTGAAAATTTGGAAATAGAAATTTGAAAATAGAAATTTTGAAATTGGAATTTTGAAAATAGATTGGAATTTGAGATTTGGAAAGAATTTGGAAACCGCACCCATGAGGGTGGAATTGAAAGTTTGAAAAGTATTGTGACCGCACCTATGAAGCTTGCCTACGTATCCCTTTGGAGGAATCAGGTCAGTCGTAGTTCGGACAAGAGTCCGATTGAGAAGAGATTGATTTGGAAGAAAGAGATTGAATTGGAAATTGGATTAGAAAATTGAGAAATTGAATTTTGATTGAAAGATTTGAAAAGACTTGACTTTGGAAAACTTGGTTTTAGGAAACCTAGACTTAGGAAAGAGAGAATTTAGAGAGGACTTGAAATTTAGAAAGATTTGACTCGAATGTTGGACTTGGAAAATTTAGGAAAGGATTGGATTTAGGAAATGTTCGAATTAGGAAAGGTCCGATTTAGGAAAGTTTCAAATTTGAAAAGTTTCATTTTTGGAAAGTTTTCGAATTAGGAAAGTTTCGAAATTAGGAAAGTTTTGAAATTAGGAAAGTTTCAACTTAGGAAAGTTTTGAATTAGGAAAGTTTTGAAATTAGGAAAGTTTTGAAATTAGGAAAGTTTCGAGTTTAGAAAGTTTCCTAAAAAGGAAAGGTTTTAAGATTAGGAAAGTTTCCAAATTAGGAAAGTTTTGAAAATCGGAAAGTTTTGAAAATTGGAAAGGTTTGAAAAAGGAAAGTTTTGAAAATTGGAAAGTTTCATTTTAGGAAGTTTTAGATTTAGAAAGTCTTAACTTAAGAAAGTTTTGAATTTAGAAAGCTTAGAATTTTAGAAAGATTTGACACTTAGGTTTGAAAAGTTAAGACTTGAAAAGATGGTAGAATTAGGAAGAGGTTGAATTAGGAAAGATTTGAAAGTTGAATTTCAAAATTTAAGAAAGATGTTTATATTCAAGTTTTGGAAACTTAAGGTTTAGGAAAGTGGAAGTTTAGGAGGGATTTGAATTAGGAAAGATTTGGATTTTGAAATTTAAAGAAAGATTTAAAGTTTAGGTTTAAGAAACTTATGGTTTAGGAAGGAATTGAATTAAGAAAGGTTTGGATTAGGAAGGGATTGGATTTGGTTTCTAAAAGAAAAAGGTTGGATTTTGTTTCCAAAAACGGAGGACGGGATCTAATTTCCTAAACGGGGAGATTTGATTTGGTTTCCTAAAGGGAAGATAGGATTTGGCAAGGATTTGGAAAGGAAAATTCTAGAAACCCTAGATTTGGAAAATTATAGTTTTGACATAGAAAATAGGTTTTGGAAACATGTATAGTTTGGATGTGAAAACAAGAGATTTTGGAAACCTAGGTTTGGGGCAATGTTTGAAAATCATGTTCTTGGGAAGAAAATTAGGGTTTCCTAATTGTGAGTTCTAGGGCTTGAATTGGGCTCTAAGGAAAGAGTTTTTGGAAAGTGCATTTTTGGAAACGAAGGTTTTCTAGAAGAGAAACCCTAGGAAGGAGTTTTTGGAAAGTGAATTTGGAGAGGGAGTTTTTGGAAAAAGATTTTTGGAAAGAGGGAGTCTTTGGAAAGTGTGTTTTTGGAAACATAGATTTTGGGAGGAAAATCCTAAAGGGGAATTTCTATAAGGAAAATTTTGGGAAGAGAGTTTTTTAGAAAGATTTTTGGAGAGAGTTTTTAGGAAGGTGAATCTAGGGAGTGTTTTTAGAAAGTTAATTTTGAGGAAAAGATTTTGGAGAGGAGTTGAAAAATAGAGTTTTGAAAAATAGATTTTGGAAGGGAGTTTTTCAAAACAATTTTGAAGAGGAGAGTTTTAGGAAAGTATGTTGAAAAAAAGAGATTTTTAGGAAGAGATTTTTGAAGAGAGAGAGATTTTGGAAAGTATGAAAACGTCTTACTTTCCTAAAGCCATTCTAGCCATAAGAGGGCTAGAACCACTTTAAGAAAGTGGTTTTGGAAAACAATAAGATTTGACAATATAGACCAAAAAAGTCACTTTTAATGTAACACTTTCCTAAAGCAACCCTAGCCATGGAAAGACTAGAATCACCCTAGAATTGTGGTTTTGAAAATAAGTTTTTGAAAAAGAGATTTTGATGCAATTTTGAAAACGATTTTGAAAACGAGTTTGAAAATGAATTTTGGAAGATGCAAGACTATGATATGCACAATGCAATTTGGGGTCGTGAACATACAAGGCTAAGGCTTCACCACATAATCAAGGGGGCCGGACCCACATGGTCTCTGGTTAGACTAGAAGAAAGCCCCCGACACGGTGACTCTCCAACAGTCTAATCCTACACATGGACCCGGAGTCCCCTTGTTTCAAGCATGCAAAGAAAGGGGGGGAAAGAGATGGGGGATTAAAATAGAAAAAACCCAAGTGGGTTGGAGAGAGACGAGAGAGGGGGGAAGTGCAGAAAATTAAAGAGAAAACCTACCGTATGTCTTCTTTATTTTACGCACCGCGCTGTCTTCGGTCTTCGGTCTTTGTCTTGATCTTCACCTTCAGTCTTCAAGAGTTGTCTTCAACCTTGGATGGCAGCTCTTCAAGTCTTCGGAGAAGGGTTGAAGGTTGGTGTATGAGTGTATGGGGAGGTATAGGAGTGTATATGAGTCTAGGGTTTGTGTATAGTGGCTAAGGTTTGGAAAACCTAGGGAGGCTAGGGTTTAGGAGATGCTCGAGCTCTGTATATCGAAATATAGGATTTTTAGGTTAAGTTTGCAGACCCCTTTCACGTTGAATGAGGCTCTGTATTTATAGATGTTGGACAAACCTGGCGCCTGTTGCAGTGGCGCCAGGGCAAAATTGCTCTTGGCGCCACTACTAGTGGCGCCAGCCACTTAGGAAACTTTATAAGTCGGCAAGCAACGTATCTTTGACTAGATTTGGGCACCTGTACTAGTGACTACCATGCAACTTTTAGCCTGGCTTCACTAGGAGTGACTCCGGAAAGTTCGGGAATGATTTGGAGGAGCCAGGAATGACCCGGAAGGCCAGAAAGGAGCAGGAACACTTAAAATAGTGTCCTAGAGGTATTTGACTTCAGAAACGAGGATAAGATATGTCGGAAATGTTGACCGGGCCTTTAGGGGCAAAACGGTCACTTAGACCGGGAAGCTACTAGGACAGACTTGGATTGTCCCGGAAGAAGACTTGGGATCTGGAAACATTATTCAGAATGTTCCCAGGAGGTTACCGATTTGATACCCAGAGCCGGTGTGGTCGGAAAAGGAGACCGGCCCACCATGGGCAAAAAGGTCATTTCGCACCGGGTCGGCCAGAACTAACTCGGAATGATCCGGAAAGGTAAGGGGAGGTTGAGAACACTATAAAAAGTATTCTTAGAGGGTTACTGGTTTGATACCCAGAGCCGGTATGGTCGAAAAAGGAGACTGGCCCACCAGGGGCAAAACGGTCATTTTGTGCCGGGTTGGCCGGAACGGACTCGGAATGATCCGGAAAGGTAAAGGAAGGTTGAGAATACTATAAAAAGTATTCTTGATAAATTACCGGTTTGATACCCAGAGCCGGTGTGGTTCTCGGGGCGTTCGGATGCCTAAGGGCAAAATGGTCATCTTGACCGGAAAGTCTCGGAAAAGGTCCAAAGGACAGTTTGGTCATTTTTCACCAAAGTGGGCTAACAGACACTGGTGTTGACCTGGGTTTTGAGTGTTTCTGCCACTCTAACGGCAGTTGTCGTGACACAGGGATTTGTTACCAATTCCCTATATTGACCTATTTGTGAGTATTTTCGCTACTCTAACGGTTGTGTGAGTATTTCCGCTACTTTAACGGTTTTGTGAGTATTTCCGTTACTCTAACGGTTTTGTGAGTAGTTTCGCTACTCGAACCGTCTCGAGGAATAAACTGTCTCGAGAGAGGGATTGGAAAGGGGCCTTACCGTCACCGAGGAGACGCGCCTGGATTGGAACCGTCTCGAGGAATAAACTGTCTCGAGAGTGGGATTGGAAAGGGGTCTTACCATCTCCGAAGAGACGTGCCTGGATTGGAACCGTCTCGAGGAATAAACTGTCTCGAGAGTGGGATTGGAAAGGGGTCTTACCGTCTCCGAAGAGACGTGCCTGGATTGGAACCGTCTCGAGGAATAAACTGTCTCGAGAGTGGGATTGAAAAGGGGTCTTACCGTCTCCGAAGAGACGTGCCTAGGTTTTGAGTGTTTCCGCCACTCTAACGGCGGTCGTCGTGACACAGGGATTTGTTGCCAATTCCCTATATCAACCTATTTGTGAGTATTTCTGCTACTCTAACGGTTTTGTGTGTAGTTTCGCTACTCGGACCGTCTCGAGGAATAAACTGTCTCGAGAGAGGGATTGGAATTGAAATAAGAAAGGACAATGCCCCTAAGGGCATTTTGGTCATTTTGCCTCTATTTGGGCCTGACAGGCCCGCGAAGCGATGGAAAGATGGAATTTGGACCTAGAGAATTGGTTTCGATTGGGATATGCCCACAATGACTTGAAAACAAGTTTGGACGGAGTGTAAACTGTCGAGCGGTCAAAAATGGGGTGCTTACAGCTACCTTTTCTTAAAAAAAAAAAACATTATTTTCTCAACAAAATAACAAACTAACGTCACAGACATAGCACATTTTCTCTACGATTACCATTACTCGTATCTTCCATACCAAAAATGCTAAAACTGCCAATATAAGAAAAATGCCCTTTTCATTAAAAACACATGTTCTCTTAAAAATGACCCAGACTTCAGTTTTGATTTTGTGTTCATATGCTCTAAGGTTGCCGCTAGCATAAACCTCCATATTAGAAACATTAAATTGCTTTGTGGACTAAGTTAGGCTTTTCGAAGCCGTACAAATCGGCCAAAATTGCATAAAATTGGGAAGGATCTCATTTTAAAAATCTAGTCTCATATCATTTATCAAAGTCATGCATAAAGAACCATAATTTTCTTATAACCCTTCTATCAAAGCTGAAAAGCTCTATGGTGTCAGCCTCTTTCCATTTCAAGCCATGTTGAACTACGTTTAACTGGATCCTTACATAGTTAGGGTACATAGGCAGTCTGGGTTCTCTTCCCAAGCTTGTTCTTTTAAGCCATTTTTGTCCATACAGCCCCAACCACCAGATATCTTTCCCGACATAGGGAAAATCAACCGTAGTCTTTTCATCATCATGCAAACTGCGCTTAACCTGATCCCTACATAATTAGGGTACATAAGCAGTCTAGGTTCTTTTCTTAGGCTCGATCATCCTTCCCCAACATACGGGGGACCAGAATATTAAGTCAAAGTTCTATCCATTGGCCCAGGCCATTGTAATTCACCATTTCCCCGATGTCACACCTTGATTTTTGCACCGAGCCTCTCTTCGCTCAAAGAAAACCCGATACTCTCTCTAATAGAACTCATCCTTAGAAAAGGACAAGTGCAGCAAGGGTTTAATCTTTGAAAATTGATGTTATAAGGGATTTTTTGGAAAATGTTTGGCGTGGCCACCTAACATAATTAAAGATATACTAGGTCACCTAAAACTAAGTATAATCCGAAGATCAAACCTAGGCCTTTTTGAAAATGCCTTCTAGAAAAGGTTTTGAAAAATAAGGTTATCTTAGAAACCTTTTGAAAACGTTTGAAATTTGACTCCAAGTTAGTCTTCACACCAGAAATCTATGTTCCAAGAGATGGGTTACATGTAGGGAAGATATCCTAAGATTATCACCCTACCTTGCCCGAAAATCAGTACCTACATGTCAATTCACTCATTAATATCCGGTTACTTAATATCCACTTATATAGCTTAGAAAATTAGGTTTTATCATCACTTTGGGGATGGATAATGCTTGATGCATGATGCACATTTTAGAAAAGATTTTTTAAAATAGGAAGATTTTAAAGAGAGTTTTGAAAAGGAATTTAACTACTGAAAATTTTTAAAAGGGTGTTTACTTGAAAGACAAAATTTGACAGCATCTAAATCATTTAAGTTGCCTATGCATCTCATTTGGCGAGAATTAGGTTAGTCGTAGTTCATGTAATAGTACGATGAGAAAATGGACTTAAGAGAGTCTGTAAAGGTTTTGAACTCAAGAGAGTGTTTGAAATGTTTTTGAAATCATCGTGGGAGAATTTTGAAAGCTGTTTTGAAACTAACTCAACAGAGTTTTTTAAATGGTTTTGAAAATGCTTGGATATTAACCAAAGAGAGTTTGGAAAGACTTTTGAAATTGAACTCAAGAGAGTTTTGACTTGAAAACGAACTCGAGTAAGTTTTGAAATGTTTTTAAAACAAAGCTCGAGAGTTTTGAAAGTGTTTTAAATAGAACTCAATAGAGTTTTGAAAACATTTTGAAAGTAACTCAAGCGAAGTTTAGAAGTGTTTTGAGGTCTTAATTCGAGGTTTTTGAAGATAGAGTTTGGATTAGAATAAAACAAGAACTCTTGAAGACTTGTCTTCGAAAAGTTTTGAAAATCATTTTTATGCCTTGTAAAGGGCTTATTTTAATGTTTCATTACCTTTAAGAGATTAGTTATTAATCGAACTAAACTCCCTTAGGGTCATGAATTTTGAAAAATGCTAATTAGAAAAAGGGCTAAAAATTGAAAACTTTTAAGGTCATGGGACCTTATTATGAACCATGGAGGTTCCACTTGATGTCTCACTTCTCTTTGGAATACTTAATCATAGAAAGACTAAGACTGTTCCAAAACTATGAATCTTGAAAATCCTTTTTGAAAAACATTTTGAAAATGTTGAGGGCATGGAACCTAAATATGAACCTTGAATGCTTCATTTAATATATCATCTTCTTTTGGAAACCCTAACCATGAGAGAGTTAGGATCATCCTTAGGATTGTAAGTTTTTAGAAAACATTTTGGAAAGTTGTTTTGAAAATGCCAAGTATATATCTAGCCATTTTTTCTTGTTAAGACAAGTTTAAAGGAACTTTTGAAGATGAATTAGGAAGCTATAAAACTATTGGGATGAGTGTTATCAAGATGATTTGGAATACTCAAGAAAGTGAGAAGTTTTGCAAATCAAGTTTGAACATGGTTTTTAAGCTTACAACATGACTAAAAGAACTTAAAGTTAAAGACTTGTGGTTTAACGCCTTAGGTAAAGTTGACCAAGGTTAGGTTGATTAACAAGAATGGGATTGTCCTAGGGTGAACTTGACTTACGCTTCATTCGGAACCCAAATTTTAGGCAAGAAAAGTAAAGGAAAAGGAAAATATGAAGTAAAAGAGAACAAAAAATACTCTTCCAATTCTTTATCTTTTCCTTCACATTTTCCTTTTCCTACCATGTAAGCACCCCAATTTTGCCCGCTCGGCAATCTCCGAGCTGACCAAGCTCACTTTCACACATCACATGCATATTTAGACTCTAAGCGCACCTTTTTAATTTGAATTTAGTCCACCAGTCGCTTCTCGAGCCCATAGGGCCCACTTGAAGCTAAATGACCGTTTTGCCCCTAGGCATCCGAACGCCCCGCGACAACACCGGCTCTGAGTATCAAACCGGTAACCTCCCGAGAATACTTCTTATAGTATTCTCAACCTTTCTTTGTCCTTTTGGATCATTCCGAGTCAGTTCCGGCAAACCCGGTACAAAATGACCGTTTTGCCCCTAGTGGGCCGGTCTTCGTTTCCGACCACACCGGCTCTGGGTATCAAACCGGTAACTTCCCGAGAATAATTTTTATAGTATTCCCAACCTTTTTTTCTCCTTTTGGATCATTCTGAGTCAGTTCCGATAAACCCGGTGCAAAATGATCATTTTGCCCCTGGAGGGCAAGTCGCCTTTCTTGACCACACCGGCTCTGGGTATCAAACTAGCAACCTTTGGGAAATTCTGAATAATGTTTCCAAATCTCGAGTCTTCTTCCAGGACAGTATGAGTCCATCCCGACAGCTTCCCGATCTGATTGACCGTTTTGCCCATAAAGTCCCGGTCAACCCTTCCAACACATCCTATCTTCATTTTTCAAGTCAAATACCTCTGGGACACTGTTCCAAGTGTTTCTGCTATTTTTCGACCTTCCGGGTCATTCCCGGTCCCTCAAATCATTCCTAGACTTTCTGGAGTCACTCCTAGTGAAGCCAGGCTGAAAATTGCATGGTAGTCACTAGTACAAGCACCCAAATCTAGTAAACAATACGTTGCTTGCCGACCTTAAACATTTCCTAAATGGCTGGTGCCACTAGTAGTGGCGCTAAGCCAAAAAATGGCCTGGCGCCACTCCTAGTGGCGCCAGTGTAATGTTTGGCCTGGCGCCACTTGTAAGCACCCCATTTTTGACCGCTCGGCAGTCTACACTCCGTCCAGACTTATTTTCAAGTCATTGTGGGCATATTCCAATTGAAACCAATTCTCTAGGTCCAAATTCTGTCTTTCCATCCCTTCGTGGGCCTGTCAGGCCCAAATAGAGGCAAAATGACCAAAATGCCCTTAGGGGCATTGTCCTTTCCAAAATCTTTCCAATCCCACTCTCGAGACAGTTTATTCCTCGAGACGGTTCCAACCTAGGCACGTCTCTTCAGAGACGGTAAGACCCCTTTCCAATCCCACTCTCGAGACAGTTTATTCCTCGAGACGGTTCCAACCTAGGCACGTCTCTTCAGAGACGGTAAGACCCCTTTCCAATCCCACTCTCGCGACAGTTTATTCCTTGAGACGGTTCCAACCCAGGCACATCTCTTCAAAGATGGTAAGTCCCCTTTCCAATCCCACTCTCGAGACAGTTTATTCCTCGAGACGGTTCCAATCCAGGCACGTCTCCTCGAAGACGATAAGTCCCCTTTCCAATCCCACTCTAGAGACAGTTTATTCCTCGAGACGGTTCCAATCTAGACACGTCTCTTCGGAGACGGTAAGTCCCCTTTCCAATCCCTCTCTTGAGACTGTTTATTCCTCGAGACGGTCCGAGTAGCGAAACTACTCACAAAACCGCTAGAGTAGCGGAAATACTCACAAGTAGGTCGATATAGGGAATTAGCAACAAACCCCTGTGTCACGACGACCGCCATTAGAGTGGCGAAAACACTCAAAACCCAGGTCAACACCAGTGTTTGTTAACCCACTTTGGTGAAAAATGACCAAACTGTCCTTTGGACCTTTTCCGAGACTTTCCGGTCAAGATGACCATTTTGCCCCTAGGCATCCGAATGCCCTAGGAACCACACCGGCTTTAGGTATCAAACCGTAATGTCCTGAGAATACTTTTTATACTATTCTCAACCTTCCTTTACCTTTCCGGATCATTTCGAGTCAGTTCCGGCCAACCCGGTACAAAATGACCGTTTTGCCCCAAGAGGGCCGGTTTCCTTCTTCGACCACACCGGCTCTGGGTATCAAACTGGTAATGTCCCGAGAATACTTTTTATAGTGTTCTCAACCTTCCTTTACCTTTCCGAACCATTCCGAGTCAGTTTCGGCAAACCCGGTACAAAATGACCATTTTACCCCTGGTGGGCCGGTCTCCTTTTCCGACCACGCCGGCTCTGAGAATCAAACCGGCAACTTCCAGGAACATTCTGAATAATGTTTCTAGATCCCAAGTTTTCTTCCAGGACAATCCGAGTTCGCCCCGGCAACTTCCTAGTCCGATTGACCGTTTTGCCCCTAAGAGCCCGGTCAACCTTTCCGACACATCTTATCCTCACTTTTCAAGTCAAATACCTCCAAGACACTATTTTAAGTGTTCCTGCTCCTTTCTGGCCTCCCGGGTCATTCCCGGCTCCTCCAAATCATTCCCGAACTTTCCGGAGTCACTCCTAGTGAAGCCAGGCTAAAAGTTGCATGGTAGTCACTAGTACAAGCGCCCAAATCTAGTTAAAGATACGTTGCTTGCCGACTTATAAAGTTTCCTAACTGGCTAGCGCCACTAGTAGTGGCGCCAAGCCAAGAATTGGCCCGGCGCCACTCCTAGTGGCGCCAAGAGAAAGTTTGCCCTAGCGCCACTGCAACAGGCGCCAGGTTTGTCCAACCTCTATAAATATAGAGCCTCATTCAACGTGAAAGGGGTCTGCAAACTTAACCTAAAAATCCTATATTTCGATATACAGAGCTCGAGCACCTCCTAAACCCTAGCCTCCTTAGGTTCTCCAAACCCTAGCCTCCTATACACCCCCATACACTCATACACTAGCCTTCAACCATCCTTTGAAGACTTGAAGAGTTGTCATCCAAAGCTTGAAGGCAACCCTCGAAGACTGAAGGTGAAGATCAAGACAAAAACCGAAGACCGAAGACAGCGCGACGCACAAAATAAAGAAGATATACGGTAGGCTTTCTCTTTAATTTTCTGTACTTCCCCCCTCTCTCTTCTCTCTCCAACCCACTTGGGTTTTCTCTATTTTAATCCCCCATCTCTTTTCCCCCCTTTCTTTGCATGCTTGAAACAAGGGGATTCCCGGTCCATGTGTAGGATTGGACTATTGGAGAGTCACCGTGTCGGGGGCTTTCTTCTAGTCTAACCAAAGACCACGTGGGTCCGGCCCCCTTGATTATGTGGTGAAGCCTTAGCCTTGTATGTTCATGACCCCAAATTGCATTGTGCATATCATAGTCTTGCATCTTCCAAAAACCGTTTTCAAAGTTGTTTTTCAAATCGTTTTCAAACTTGTTTTCAAAATTGCATCAAAATCTCTTTTTCGAAAACTTGTTTTCAAAACCACAATCCTAGGATGATTCTAGCCTTTTCATGGCTAGGGTTGCTTTAGGAAAGTGTTACATTAAAAGTGACCCTTTTGGTCTATATTTTCAAACCTTATTGTTTTCAAAATCACTTTCTTAAAGTGGTTCTAGCCCTCTTATGGCTAGAATCGCTTTAGGAAAGTGAGACGTTTTCATACTTTCCAAAAAATTCTCTCTTCAAAAATCTCTTCCTAAAAATCTCTTTTTCAACATACTTTCCTAAAACTCTCCTCTTCAAAATTGTTTTCAATAAGTCCCTTCCAAAATCTATTTTTCAAAATTCCCTTTTTCAACTCCTTTCCAAAATTCTCTCCCCAAAATCCACTTTCTAAAAACGTTCCCCAAAAATCTTTCCAAAAATTCTCTCCAACAATCTCCTTCCAAAAATCTTTCTAAAAAATTCTCTTTCCAAAATCTCCCTTCTAGAAATTCCCCTCTAGGATTTTCGTTCTAAAATCTTCGTTTCTAAAAACACACTTTCCAAAACTTCCTCTCTTTAAAATCTTTTTCCAAAAACTCCCTCTTCAAATTCACTTTCCAAAAATTCCTCCTTAGGATTCCCTTCTAGAAAACCTTCGTTTCCAAAAACGCGCTTTCCAAAAACTCTTTCCTTAAAGCCCGAGTCAAGCCTTAGAGCTAACCATTAGGAAACCCTAAATTTTCTTTCCAAAAACTTTACCCCAAACCTAGGTTTCCAAAACCTCTTGTTTTCACATCCAAACTATACATGTTTCCAAAACCTCTTTTCTACGTCAAAACTATAATTTTTCAAACATAGGGTTTTTAGAATCTCCTTTTCCAAATCCTTGCCAAATCCTATCTTCCCTTTAAGAAACCGAATCAAATCTCCCCATTTAGGAAACTAGATCTCGTCCTCCATTTTTGAAAACAAAATCAAATCTTTTCTTTTAGAAACCAAATCCAATCCCTTCCTCATCCAAGTCTTTCCTAATTCAAATCCATCCCAAACTTCCACTTTCTTAAATCTTAAGTTTCCAAAACTTAACATAAAAATCTTTCCTAAATTTTAAAACTCAACTTTCAAATCTTTCCTAATTTAATCCTTTCCTAATTCTACCCTCTTTTCAAATCTTAACTTCTTAAACCTAAGTTTTCAAACCTTTCCTAAACTCAAACCTTTCCTAATTTCAAGATTTTCTAAAACTCCAACTCTAAAACTTTCTAAATCCTAAACTTTCTAAATTTCAAATCTTTCTAAAATTCTAAGCTTCCTAAATTCAAAACTTTCTTGAGTTAAATCTTTCTAAACCCAAATCTTTCTAAATTCTAAACTTTCCTAAAACTTCAACTCTTTCCAATTTCAAAACTTCCTTGTTCTCAAAGCTTTCTTATTTTCAAAACTTCCTTGTTTTCAAAACTTTCCAAATTCGAAACTTCCCTTTTTCAAAACATTCCAAAATTCAACACTTTCTTAACTTGAAACTTTCTAAATTCTAACCTTTTCTTAAACTAAACTTTTCCTAATTCAAAACATTTCTAAATTCAATACTTTCCTATTTCAAAACTTTCTTAAACCTAAAACTTTCCTAATTCGAAACTTTCCTAAACCTAAAACTTTTCTAATTCAAAACTTTCCTAAAATGACACTTTCCTAATTTGCAACTTCCCTAATTTGAACATTTCCTAAATCCAACCTTTCCTAATCTCCTAAACCTTCCAAGTCAAGTCAAATCTTTCCTAAGTCTCTTCTCTTTCCTAAGTCTAGGTTTCCTAAAACCAAGTCTTTCCAAAATCTATCTTTCCAAAGCAAGTCCAATCTTCTCAATTTCAATTTCCAACCTCCTTTTCTAATCTCAAATCAAATTCAATTTTCAATTTAATCTCTTTCTTCTAATCCAATCTCTCTCATCAAATCAACTCTTCTATTTTCAATCGGACTCCAGTCCGAACTACGACTAACCTGATTCCCCCAAAGGGATACGTAGGCAACCTTCATAGGTGCGGTCACAACACTTTTTTTTACCTTGTTCATTAATTGGAATAACGTTTCAAAACCTCCCTAGATATACTGACAAATATGTCAAAAGTGGTCAAAATGACCTTTTCAAAAATAAGTCTTTCAAAGCCAAGAATAAGCCCTTTTTTCCAATCAGAAGCATTGCATTAATATTGCAGTCATAAGTAGCGTAGCAGTTATGCTACTAGCATTTGTGCATTCAGTATACATGCACACTAGCACACAGCATAAGCATATAAAGCAAAATCATTTTCAATTGCACACAATAGATATGATGCACGCATAAAAGCTCGATGGTAATGATGATAATGGTGTTGAATCGCAAAACTAATCGATTCATTATGTTCAGAATGCCTCAAAACCTTAATGTAGGTCATCAATAAACAAGATTGAAGCATCAAAGCAAAGATATCACCAAAAAGTTCAAGAAAACTCACCATGAGTTTACAACGAGTTCAAAGATTCAGGCAATAGCAAACACTTTTGGTAATGACCAGCACTCCCCAGACCTTTTCCAACAAAACCTAGCCGATTCCCTATGAATTCCCTCACTCGAAGCTCTCAAAATAATTAAAAACTAGAAAACCCATAGCTACTGTTGTTAGGTTGTTGATATAAAACCAAACCCCCACGTGTATATTACACACATTTAGGGAAAGTTAAACCAGATGCATGTCGATAAGCGTTTGGGTTGATTTTGACCAGGCGCGTGTGCTACGTTCGTCCAGGTTAGCCTTTTTCCTACCAAAGCCAATTTTTTAAAACCCAAACTCCAAGCTTCAATATTCGAAGCCTCCGAGTCCCACCAATCATTTCATAGCCAACATGGGACCCTTGCTTAGTTTTCTACCTTTAACAATGCAAAGACAGAAATAAATGGGCAGTTGTAAGAACCTTATTTATGGCTTATTGGTAATTTTCTATCCAAAGCACCACTCTAATAAAACTTCAAAGCACTACCAAACCCTAGATAGATTTCCAAGGATCAAATCAACCTTTCAAGATCGAGACAATTGCTTCCAAACCCAAATAGTTGTTACATAATCAAAGTGACCAAAATGCCCATTAGCATTCCTTTGCACCTTTAGCCATTCCAGGCTGCTTTTCAAGATCAGGCAGTCTTTGAAACTAATCTCAAACACCGTTGGAGTGGCAAAAGCACTCACAAATCTCACACGATTCATTTCTAATGCCTACTAGCTCGCTAGCGTATAATATCCGTTATGCCTCTTGGCATTAGGCAACCTTCCTAAGACTAAAAGATCCCCAAAGCTAATGGCCAAAATCGCCAGAATGGGGGAAGCACTCACAAACTATCAAATTTTCAGAGTGGCAAAACACTCACAAACAAGTCAACACCAGCACACCGCAAACAACTAGTGTTAAAACACCGACTACACCTCGTGGCCATGGCATATTTAGTAGGGAAAAGATGTCTTTGGAAACCAACTCATCACAACCAACAGAGTGAAGGAAACACTCATAAAACCTAGACCAACACAGGCGTCCGCTAGCCCCGACCAATAAAAATGACCATTTTACCCTTAGACAGCCAGACACGTCTTTTTAGAAAGCACAAATCTCTCAAGGTGGTTAGACCACCCTCAGAACTATCTCTAGATAGTCCGGCATATTCAATATGCCATTCAAACTAACTCTGGTTCCATTCCAGAGAATTTAGGTTAAAATGACCATTTTGCCCCTAGACAAAATATCACATCTTTTGAGAAAGCACAAATCCCTCAAGGCAGTAAGACCACCCTCAAAATTGTCTCTAAAGTATCCGACATGTTCAATATGCCATTCAAACCAACTCCAATCCCATTTCAGAGAATCTAGGTTAAAATGACAATTTTACCCCTTGGTTGCCCAGTAAGTCTTTCGAGAAATCACAAATTCCTCAAGATGGTAGACTGCTTTGAAAACTGTCTCTAGATAGTCCGACATGTTTGATATGTCATTTAAACCAACTGTGGTCCCACTCTAGAGAATCTAGGTCAAAATGACCATTTTGACCCTAAACAGCCCGACACGTCTTTTGAGAAAGCACAAATCCCTCAAGGCAGTAAGACAACTTTCAAAACTATCTCTAAATAGTCATGTATGTTCAATATGCCATCCAAACTAATCCCGATCTCATTCCAGCAAGCCCCGGTTGTATTTTCAGAGACAAATATTGTAGAGAAACTCTATAGAAAACAATTAAGAAAATTCAAAAATAATCCAAGTCTGCAAAACCTCAAGTCCTTTGAAGATCAAGCCTCCATTTGAAGCTCCAAGGTCAAAGCAATGGTGGATTAAAGACCAATGTAAAACTCTAAGTTAAATTCAAGTCTTCCCTATTCTCTCTTCTCTCCTCTAAAGCTCACTTGAGCACTTTTCATTTTTAACCCCCATATTCTTCCCCCTTTATTTGCATGCTTCAAACAAGAGAGCTTGATAGCCATGCTTAGACAAAAGCTTACAAGACCCACTATACCCGGGGATGTTATATAGGTCTAGTTGTAGATGATATGGCATTGAAGTTCTTTGTAATGTGGTGAAGCCTACCCTTATATGTTTATACCCTTCATATTGTTCATGCATTATTGACATCTCTATCATCACGTTCATTCCATGTCTTCAAAATGATTTTCAAAATGTTTTAAACCTTTCTTCAAAAGCCCTCTAGGGTTATTTTCAAAAGTTGTTATACTCTTCACTTCAAATGGTTCATGAAACTCTCCTTAAATCTCCTTGAAAAACTCTTTCTAGGTTATACTTTCTTGAGTTGTATCAAAATGGTTTTTACAAAACAACACTCTCTTGAGTTGTGTCAAAATAGTTTTTACAAAACAACACTCTCTTGAGTGGTTTTTAAAGTATTACTCTCTTGAGTTTATGCTTAAATGGTTTTCATAAAAAGAACACTCTCTTCAGTGATGATTTTCAAAGTGTAACTCTCTTGAGTTGGTTTTCCACAATGTTTTACAAAACACACAACTCTCTTGAGTTGGTTTCTCCAAAAGAATCTCACATAAAATCATAAGTTTCTTAATGAAATGACATTTTTTAAAGTGTTTTCAAAAGGTTCTTTACATAAAATCATGAGTTTTTCACATAGAATCATAGCTTTCAAGTTTGATTTTTCAAAGTTCTTCCCATAAAAGGACATTTTTCAACCTTTCAAAACCATTATGCTCAAAATCCTAGTTGAAAACCTCTCTTGAAAACCACTAAGTTCAAAATCCTACTTAGGAACCACATTTGAAAACCGCTACGTTCAAAACCGCAATTTCTATCTCTAGGTTCCAAAACCTAGTTTCTCCCTCTAGGTCTCTAAAACCCTAGTTTCTCTCTTTAGGTTCCAAAATCCTAGTTTCCCTCTCTAGGTTTCTAAAACCCTAGTTTCTCTCTTTAGATTTCCAAAATCCTAGTCTCTCTCTAGGTTTCCAAAACCATAGTTTCTCCCTTTAGGTCTTTAAAACCCTAGTTTCTCTTTCTAGGTTCCAAAACCCTACTTTCTCTCTCTAGGTCTCTAAAACCATAGTTTCTCTCTCTCGTTTTTCAAAGCCCTAGTCTCTCTCACTAGGACCCAAAACCCTAATTCCTTAACTTTTTTAAACCCTAACCTAACTTTAGTTAGTAAATCCTACTGTCGCACCTAGAGTTTTCGCACTTGAGGAATACACACAAACCGGAAAAAATAATGTACTCTCTCGTTAGAACTCATCCTCCTAGAAGAATGAGTGCAATTAAGTTTGAATTGAAAATTGATTTGAAAAACGGGTGTAAGCACCCCATTTTTGCCCGCTCGGCAATCTCCGAGCTGACCAAGCTCACTTTCACACATCATATGCATATTTAGACTCTAAGCCCACCTTTTTAACTTGAATTTAGTGCACCAGTTGCTTCTCAGGCCCGTAGGGCCCACTTGAAGCTAAATGACCGTTTTGCCCCTAGTGGGCCAGTCTCCTTTCCCGACCACACCGGCTCTGGGTATCAAACTGGTAACTTCCCGAGAATACTTTTTATAGTGTTCTCAACCTTCCTCTACCTTTCCGGATCATTCCGAGTCAGTTTCGGCAAACCTGGTACAAAATGAATGTTTTGCCCCTGGTGGGCCGGTCTCCTTTTTCGACCACACCGGCTCTGGGTATCAAACCGGTAATCCTCTGAGATTACTTCTTATAGTATTCTCAACCTTCCTCTATCCTTTCAGATTATTCCGAGTCAGTTCTGGCAAACCCGATGCAAAATGACCATTTTGCCCCTGGTAGGCCGGTCACCTCTTCTGACTACACCGGCTCTAGGTATCAAACCGGCAACCTTTGGGAACATTCTAAATAATGTTTCCAAATCCCAAGTCTTCTTCTAGGACAGTCCAAGTCTGTCCCAGCAGCTTCTCGATCCGATTGACCGTTTTGCCCCTAAAGACCCAGTCAACCCTTCCGACACATCCTATCCTCACTTTTCAAGTCAAATACCTCCGGGACACTATTCTAAGTGTTCCTGCTCTTTTCCAGTCTTTCGGGCCATTCCCGGTCCCTTAAATCATTCCCGAACTTTTCGGAGTCACTCCAAGTGAAGCCAGGCTAAAAATTGCATGGTAGTCACTAGTACAGGCGCCCAAATCTAGTCAAAGATACGTTGCTTGCCAACCTTAAATATTTCCTAAATGGCTGGCACCACTCCTAGTGACACTAGTGTAAAGTTTAGCCTAGCGCCACTGCAACAGGCGCCAGTATTGTCCAACCTCTATAAATACAGAGCCTCTTCCAACGTGAAAAGGGTCCGTAAACTCAATCTAAAAATCCAATATTTCGATATACAGAGCTGGAGCACCTCATAAACCCTAGCTTCCCTAGGTTTTCCAAACCCTAGCCACCATATACTAAACCCTAGCCTCCTATACAACCCCATACACTTCTACACTAACCTTCAACCCCCCTTCGAAGATTTGAGGAGTTGCAATCTGAAGTTTGAAGATTGAAGGCGACTCTTGAAGGTTGAAGACAAAGATCAAGACGAAGACCAAAGAAAGCAAGGCGCGCAAAATAAACAAGATACAAGGTAGGTTCTCCATTTTAATTTCCGCACTTCCCCCTCTCTCTTCTCTCTCCTAACCCACTTGGGTTTTCTCTATTTTAATCCCCCATCTCTTCCCCCCCCCCCCTTTCTTTGCATGCTTGAAACAAGGGGATTCCCGGTCCATGTGTAGGATTGGGCTATTAGAGAGTCACCGTGTCGGAAGCTTTCTTCTAGTCTAACCAGAGACCACATGGGTCCGGCCCCCTTGATTATGTGGTGAAGCCTTAGCCTTGTATGTTCACAACCCAGAAATTGCATTGTGCATATCATGATCTTGCATCTTCAAAAAATCGTTTTCAAAAATCGTTTTCAAACTTGTTTTCAAAATTGCATCAAATTTCTCTTTTTCAAAACATGTTTTCAAAATCACAATCCTAGGGTCATTCTAGCTTTTCCATGGTTTGGGTTGCTTTAGGAAAGTGTTACATTCAAAGTGACCAATATGGTCTATATTTTCAAATCTTGTTGTTTTCAAAACTGCTTTCCTAAAGTGGTTCTAGCTCTCTCATGGTTGGAATTGCTTTAGGAAAGTGAGATGTTTTTATACTTTCTAAAAAACTCCCTTTCCAAAAATCTTTCCAAAAACTCCCCTCCAGGATTTCCTTCCAAAAAACTTGTTTCCAAAAACACACTTTTCAAAAACTCCTCTCTAGGATTCCCTTCTAAAAATCTTTGTTTCCAAAAACTCTCTCTCTCCAAAATCTTCCTTCTAGAAATTCCTCTCTAGGATTTTCTTCCAAAATCTTCGTTTCCAAAAATGCACTTTCCAAAAAACTCTTTCCTTAGAAGCCCAAGTCAAGCACTAGAACTCACAATTAGGAAACCCTAATTTTCTTTCCAAAAACATGGTTTTCAACATTGCCCCAAACCTAGGTTTCCAAAATCTCTTGTTTTCTATATCAAAATTATACATATTTTCAAAACCTCTTTTCTACGGCAAAACTATCGCCTTTCAAATCTAGGGTTTCTAAAACTTTCCCTTTCCAAATCCTTGTCAAATCAAATCTTCCCTTTAGGAAACCAAATCCAATCTCCCCGTTTAGGAAACTAAATCCAATCCTCCGTTTTGGGAAACAAAATCAAACCTTTGCTTTTAGAAACTAAATCCAATCCCTTCCTAATCCAAACCTTTCTTAAACCTAAACTTTAAATCTTTCCTTAAATTTCAAAATCCAACTCTTTCCTAAATCGAATCCTTCCTAATCTTCTCATTTCCTAAACCTTAAGTTTCCAAAACTTGAACATAAAAATCTTTCCTAAAATTCTAAAATTCAACCCTTTCCTAATTCTACCCTCTTTTAAAATCTTAACTTTTCAAACCTAAGTTTTCAAACCTTTCCTAAATTGAAACCTTTCCTAATCTCAATATTTTCCAAGACTTTAAAACTTTCTAAATTTTGAATCTTTCCAAATTTCAAAACTTTCTAAACTCAAAACTTTTTTATTTTCAAAACTTCCTTGTTTTCTAAACTTTCCAATTTTCAAAACTTCCCTATTTCGAAAACTTCCCTAAGTTAAAACCTTCCTAAGATGAAACCTTTCCTTTTTCAAAACCTTTCTTAAAATAAAACTTTCTTAATTCAAAACTTTCCTAAGTTGAAACATTCCAAATTCAAAACTTTTCTAAGTTGAACCTTTCCTAATTCGAAACTTTCCTAAACCGAAAACTTTCCTAATTCCAAAATTTTCCTAAAATGACACTTTCCTAAATCGGACCTTTTCTAATTCGAACATTTCCTAAAATCCAATCTTTCCAAATCTTCCAAGTCCAACATTCGAGTCAAATCTTTCTAAATCTCAAGTCTTTCCTAGGTCTCCTATCTTTCCTAAGTCTAGATTTCCTAAACCTCCATCTTTCCAAAACAAGTCTAAATCTTTCTTCCAAGTTTTATCTTTTCAAATCAAAATCCAATCTCTTCAATTCCAAAATTTTAAATTCCAATTTTCAATCTTCTATTCTAAGTTCAATCTCTCAATTTTCTAATCCAATTTCCAATTCAATCTCTTTCTTTCAAATCAATCTCTTTTCAATCGGACTCTTGTCCGAACTACGACTGACCTGATTCCTCCAAAAGGATACGTAAACAACCTTCATAGGTGCAGTCACAACTTCTTTCAAATTTCAAATTCCTCCATATTTTTCAAATTTCAAATTCCAAAATCTTTCCAAATCTTCAATCTATTTTCAAATTTCCAATTTCAAATTTCTATTTTCAAATCTCTACTTTCAATTTCCAAAAATTTTCAATTTCAAATCTATCCAATTTCAAATCTCTTTCAAATCAAATCAATTTCTTTTCAAATTTATTTCCAAATCTATTCTCCAACTCTCTCTTATTTTGCACTTGCATCTCATGCATCATTTCTTTTCAAACATTGTTTTTCAAAGTGGATAGGATTGGTCAATAGTTAGTTGAAGACTCTCATAGGTGAATCTAGGGTAGATTGACATGTACGTACCGAAAGGGCAGGGTAGGGTGATGGCTTAGTGCGTCTTCCCTACACGTAACCAACCTTCGAACCTAGAATCACTTATTTCAAAGACCAAATAGAGTTATTTTTCAAAAAGGGCTAAATATTCTCCAAAGGTTGCCAAACAACCTGTTTTCCTTAAAAACCCTCCCTTGAGGTAATATTTTCAAAACCTTTTCGAAAAACCCTAAGTGTAGTTTTTGGATTATGCTTAGTTTTTAGGTGTCCTAACTCACCTTAATCAAGTTAAGTGGCGACTCCAAATCTTTTCTAAAAGCCCTTTATTCAAATCAAATTTTCAATTCAAACATAGTCGCACTCATTCTTCTAGGAAGGTGAGTTTTAACGAGAGAGTACAGTATTTTTCCCGCTTGTGTGAGTATTCCTCGAGTGCGAAAAATCTATGCGCAACAATGGGCTTTTGAAAAACATTCGGAGTCACTACCTAACTTGATTAAGGTGAGTTAGGTCATCTAAAACTAAGCACAATCCAAAGATTACACTTATGGTTTTTGAAAATATTTCCTCAAGAGAGGGTTTTTAAGAAAACAGGTTGTTTGGCAACCTTTAGAAAATACTTAAGCCCTTGTTTGAAAATAACTCCATTTGGTCTTTTGAAAACAGTAATCTAAGCTTGGAAGTTGGTTAAGTATAGAGAAGATGCATTAAGCCATTACCCTACCCCGCCCTTGCGATACCTACATGTCTATTCACCCTAGATTCACTCATTAAAGTTTTCAATTAATATATGTCCAAAACTACCCACTTTAGAAAAGAATTTTTATAAGAATGATGCATGATATGTAAGTGCAAGAAAAAAGATTTGATTTGAAAATAGATTTGAAAAGACTTGATTCAATTTTGAAAATAGACTTGAAAAGATAGATTTGATTCCGAAAGAAAAATTTTAGAAATTGGAAATAGAGATTGGAAAAAACTTATGACTGCACCCGTGAGGGTTGCCTATGTATCCCTTTGGAGGAATCAGGTGGTCGTAGTTCGGACAAGAGTCTGATTGAAAATAGAATATTTTGATTGAAAGAAAAAAATTTTGATTTGAAAAAGGGTTTGATTTGAACTTAGAATAGAAGATTTGAAATTGGAATTTGGAATTGAGAAGATTGGACTTGACTTGGAAAAGTTTTAGAAAAGATTTGACTCGAATGTTGGACTTGAAAGATTAGGGAAAGATTGGATTTAGGAAAGGTTCGAATTAGAAAAGTTCCGTTTTAGGAAAGTTTCATTTTAGGAAAGTTTCGATTTAGGAAAGTTTTGAAATAGGAAAAGTTTGAAATAGGACAAATTTGGAATTTAGAAAGTTTTAACTTAAGAAAGTTTTGAATGTAGAAAGTTTTAACTTAAGAAAATTTTGAATTTAGAAAGTTTTAAAGTAGGAAAGTTTCGAATTTAGAAAGTTTAGAATTTTAGAAAGATTCAAAGTTTGAGTTTAAGAAATACTTGAGATTAAAAAAGGTTTGAGTTTAAGGAAAATTTTAAAAATTCATATTTGGAAAGTTGAAATGCAGAAAGGTATGGAATTAGGAAAGGTTGGAATTAGGAAGATTAAGAAGCTTAAAGTTTAAGGAAAGATTTGAAAGTTTTCGGTTTTGGAAACTTAAAGTTTAAGAAAGTATGAGATTAGGAAGGAGTGGATTAGGAAAGGTTTAGATTAGGAAGGATCGAGATTCCTATTTCCTAAAACAAAAGATTGGATTTTGTTTCTAAAAAGAGGTGTTTTGATTTTGTTTCCATAAACGAACGATTGGATCTAGTTTCCTAAATGGGGAGATTGGATTTGGCATGGATTTGGAAGGTGAAGTTTTAGAAATCCTAAATTTGGAAAGTTATAGTTTGATGTAAAAAGTACGTTTTGGAAATTTATAATTTTGATGTAAAAAAAAAGATATTTTTGAAACCTAGGTTTCAAATAATAGTGTTTTACGAAAGAAAATTAGAGTTTTCTAACCGTTGGCTCTAGGGCTTGACTTGGGCTCCAAGTTTAAGAATTTTTAGAAAGTGAGTTTTTGGAAAGGAAGATTTTGGAAGGAAATCTTAGAAAGGGATTTTTAAAAAGTATGCTTGAAAAGAGAGTTTTTGAAAAGGAATTTTTGGAAAGAGTTTTCAGGAAAGAGATTTTTGGAAAATAGATTTTTAAAGGGAGTTTTTAGAAAACAATTTTTAGGAAGCAATTTTGGAAAGGAGATTAAAGGGAGTTTTTAGAAAGTATGTTGGAAAAGATGTTTTAAAAAAGATTTTAAAAAGAGGATTTGGAGAGGATTTAAAAAGGGGTTTTGGAAAGTAAGTTAGAAGGAAATTTTCAAAAAAGATTTGAATATGGACTTTTGCAAGCCTCTAAAAATATCACACTTTCCTAAAACAGTTCTAACCATAAGAAAATTTGAACCATTCTAGGATTGTGGTTTGAAAACAACAATGATTTGAAAATATGGACCATAATGGTCATTTTAAATGTAACACTTTCCTAAAGCAACCCTAACCATAGAACGGCTAGAATCACCTTAAAATTGTGACTTTGAAAATAAGTTTTTAGAAAGAAGATTTTAATGCAAGTTTTGAAAACAAGTTTGAAAATAGATTTTGGAGAGATGCATGATCATGATATGCACAATGCAAGTTGGGATCGTGAACATACAAGGTTAAAGGTTTCACCACATAATCAAGGGGGCCAAACCCACATGGTCTCCGGTTAGACTAAGAGAAAGCCCCCGACATGGTGACTTTCAACAGCCTAATCTTACACATGAACCGGGGAGTCCCTTGTTTCAAGCATGTAAGAATCGGTGGTAGAAGACGGGGATTAAAATAGAAGAAAACTCAAGTGGGTTAGGAGAGAGAAGAGAGAGGGGGGAATTGCGTAAACGTAAATAGGAAACCTACCTTGTGTCTTCTTTTATTTGCTTGGTTTTATTCTCTTTGTTCTTCTTGCTTTGCTTCGATCTTCACCTTGATCTTCAAGAGATTGCTTGGATCTTTGGAAACTTCAGAATTTCAGCACTTCAAGTCTTCAATGGAGGCTTTGGAGACTAGTATAGGAGTGTATAGGGGTGTATATGAGTGTATGGGAGTATATAGGAACTAGGGTTTGTGTATGGAGGCTAGGGTTTGGAAAACCTAAAGAGAACTAGGGTTTGGGGAGGCTAAGAGCCCTGTGTATCGAAGAAGAGAGTTTTTAGACTAAGTTTACACACCCTTTTTACGCTAGAGAAGGCTCTGTATTTATAGAGAGATGATTGACCTAGCGCCTGTTGCAGTGGCGCCAAACAAAAATTTCTTCTGGCACCACTGCTAGTGGCGCCAGTCACTTAGGAAAGTTTTAAGGTCAGCAAGCAACGTATCTTCATAAGATTTGGGCGCTTGTACTAGTGACTACCATGCAATTTTTAGCCGGTCTTCACTAGAAGTGACTCCGAAAGTCCGGGAATGATTCGAAAGGCCAAGAATGGTCCGGAAGGCTAGAAAGGGACAGGAACCCTTACAACAGTGTCTCAGGGGTAGTAGACTTGAAAAATGATGCCAGGGTTTGTTAAAAGGGTTGACCGGGCCATTAGGGGCAAAACGGTCAATCGGGCTGGAAAGCTACTGGGATGGACTCGGAATATCCCGAAAGAAGACTAGAAGCTTGGAAACATTAGCTAGAATATTCCAAGAGGTTACCGGTTTGATACCCAGAGACGGTGTGGTTAGAAAAGGTGACCAGCCTACAAAGGGCAAAACGGTCATTTGGTATCAGGTTTGCCGGAACTAACTTGGAATGATCCAGAAAGATAATGGAAGGCCGGGGATACTATCAGAAGCATTCCCAGGAGATTACCAGTTTGATACCTAGAGCCGATGTGGTTCTAGGGGCGCTCGGATGCCTACGGGCAAAATGGTCATCTTGATCGGAAAGTCTCGAAATTGGCCCGAAACTGACTGGAAGACACCTAATCATGCCGAATTGTCTTTAAGACAATCTTGGAAGGGTGGACTTACCATTCTGAGGACTTAGGTACTTTCTCAAGAAACGTGCCGAAAATGGCCCTAGGGGCAATTTGGTTATTTTTCACCGAAGTCGGCTAGCAAGCACTGGTGTTGACCTGGGTTTTAAGTGTTTCCGTCACTCTAACGGTGGTCCCATGACACAAGGGTTTGTTGGCAATTCCCTATATCAACCTGTTTGCAAGTGTTTCCGCCACTCTAACGGTTGCGATGTTTACAAGTATTTCCGTTACTCTAATGGATCGCGATCATTCTAGAGACTGCCTGATCTTGAGAAGCTGCTAGGTGGACTTAGCACCTGAGGAATCAACTTTCTCAAAAGGCATGCAAAAACGGACGTTTCTTCATTGGCGGGCTAGCAGGCGCCAAAGGTAAACCGTTCTACCATCTAGGGGACTTAGGGTCTCGTTCCGGTCGACAGGTTTGAAGGGACTTACCGTTCCGAAGAGTTCTCTTGGAAACGTGCCGGATAGGATGGACTTACCCTCTTGAGGAATCAACTATCTCGAAAGATGTGTCAGGTTAGACTAGAATTGGAATTGAAATTAGACTGGAATTGGATTGAAAAAGGGACTTACAGTATTCAAGAAGACGTACCCATTTTGGTCATTTTGCCTCTATTTGGGCCCAATGGGCCCGCGAAGCGTTTGATTGACGGGATTAGACTTGGAAAGCTGATTTAAACCATTATATATCCATATTGACTTGAACTCAAGTCTAGACGGATTGGAGACTGCCTAGCGAGCAAAAATGGGGTGCTTACACCTACATCAAACTAACTTTGGTTAACTCAACCCTAGTTAACAAACCCTAGGTCAAATTAACATTGGTTAAGCTACCCCTAGTTTGTAAACCTATGTCAATCTAACCCTAGGTTAGTAAATGATAAGCCTATAACCCTAAGTTCATTAGAGCATGGTTTTAAAATCCAAGTTACTTGTAAAACTATTTTCTGAAAATTGTCGAGTGTTTCATTTCAACTATCATTTTGACAAAAACTTTTCCAAATACTTTCATAAATTCTCAAAATTGTTTTCAAAAGTTCTCTTGAACTTGTCTTAACCAAAAATGGCTAGAAACTTTATATTTTCAACAAAATTCATTTTACAAATGTTTTCAAAACTCACACTACAAGGGTGATCATAATCCTTCCATGATTAGAGTTTCCTAGGAAAGTGAAATATTCATACTCCATATTAGTACCCTATGATGCTAAACCTTTTTCAAACCCTTTTCAAAAATGATTTTCCAAGTTCACAGCCATAGAACAATTCTAATCTTTCCATGATTTGATTTTTGAAGGAAAAGTGAGACATTTTTGGTGACTTCTACAAACCAAAATTGAGTCAAGGCCTTAAAAGCTTTCAAAACATTACAAGAAGTGTCTAGCCCTTTCTCTAAAAAACATTTTTCAAAAATCATAACCGTAATGGAGTTTAGTTTGATCAATAACTAATCTCTTAAAGGTGATAAAACATTCTGACAAGCCTTTTATAAGGCATTTTCAAAAACTTTCAAAGACAAATCTTTAAGAGCTCTTGCTGCATTCTAATCCAAATTTTATCTTCAAAAACCCCCCAAATCAATATTTCAAAACACTTCTAAAACTCTCTTGAGTTGGTTTCAAAACAAATTTCAAGACTTTCTTGAGTTGATTTCAAAACACATTTCAAAAGTCTCTTGAAGGGGTTTCAAAACCACTTTCAAAACTCTATTGAATTGATTTCAAAACAATTTCAAAACTTCTTTGAGTGCAAGTTTTAAAACCTTTCAAAAAATTCTCTAAAGTTCAATTAGCAATCATGCTTTTACGCGAACTACAACTGACCTGATTCTTACCGAATGAGACACGTAGGCAACCTAAACGATTTAGGTGCAGTCACATCTTCTCTTTCAAGTCAATATCTCTTTAAAAAAAAAATTACGTTAAAATCTCTTTTCAAAGCTCCCCTTTTTCACACTTGAGAAATATGTGAGAAAAACACGGTACTCTCTCGTTAAAACTCATCCTCCTAGAAAGGACGAATGCGACTAGGTTTGAAGTAGAAATTGATTTGAATAAGGGCTTTTGGAAAAAATTTGGAGTCGCTACCTAAATTTGTTAAGGTAAGTTAGGTCACCTAAAACTAAGTGCAATCTGAAGATTAAACTTAGAATTTTTGAAAAGGTTTTGGAAAACTTCCTCAAGAGAGGGTTTATTGGGAAAAAAAATAGGTTATTTGGTAACCTTTGAAAAGATTTAAGCCATTTTTAAAAATAACTCTGCTTAGGTCTTTAAAAACAGTGATTCTAGATTCAAAGGTTAGTAACGTATAGGGAAGATGCACTAGGCTATCACCATATCCAGCCCTTGCAGTACCTATATGTCTTTTCACCCTATATTCACTCATTTAGAATAATCGAATATTTAATATTCCATTATATCCACTTTGAAAAGAATTTTGAAAAGAGGTTTATGTCATCATCTTAGGGATGATATGATGCATGATATGCAAGTGCATGAAAAGGATTTGGTTTTTGAAAATAAATTAGAAAAAGGGATTTAAAGTTTAAAAAAAGTTGTGACCACACCCATGAGGGTTGTCTACATATCCCTTTGTTAGGAATCACGTCAGTCGTAGTTCGGACTTGGAGTCCAATTGAAAATAGACACTTTAGGGTCTTGTCGAATTTGAAAAGACACTTTGGCGTCTTTAGAAAATTTGATTTGAAAAGAACTTGATTTGAAGATTGGCAATTGAATTTTGATTTGAAATTGACTTTGATTTAAAATCGAACTTACAGTTGACTTTGTAATAAAACTTGAAATTTGAAATAAACCTTGGACTTATTTTTGAAAAGATTGAATTGAACTTTGAAATTATCTCGACTTGAATTGGGGTTTGAAAACCATCTTGGTTTGGACTTGAGTTTTAGAAAAGAGTTGAAGTATTCTAACCTAGGATTAGGGTTGAACTAGGGTTTCTGCCTTCTATGGTTTATACAACCTAGGGTTGAAACATGCTCTTGAAATAAAAAAGTTTGATTTTAGAAAGTTTCAAATTAGAAAAGTTCCAAATTAGAAAAGTCTGATTTTGGAAAAGTCTTGAGTTTGGAAAGATTTGATTTAGCAAAGGTCTAAATTAAGAAAGGTTTGAATTTAGAATTTAGAAAATCGGGATTTGAAAAGATTTGATATAAGAAACATTGAATTTGGCAAGTTGAGTTTGAAAAAAGTTTGACCTTGGTTTGAGGTAACTAGGGATTTAAGCAATCCTAGGACCTACAGTTAATGCAATGTGTTTCAATTGAAAATATTGGATTTTGATTGAAAAAGAGAAGTTTTGTTTATGGAAAGTTTTGAAATTAGGAAAGATTGTCATTTTGACAAATTGGAATTAGAAAAAATTTGAATTAGGAAAATTTTGATTTTTATTTCCTAAAACTGAAGATTAGATTTTTTTTCCAAAAAGAGAATATTTGTTTGGGTTTCCTATTTGAAAAATATTTGATTTGACTTGAAATCGGAAAGTTTTTAATTTTGAAAATCTATCATTTTATGTGACATTTGAATTAGGAAATCTACGATTTCAAGTAGAAAATGGTTTTGGAAATCTTTGATTTGATGCAAATAGAAAACTATGATTTTATGTGAGAAAATTAGGGTTTCCTAAACTTGGACTCTAGGGTTTTGACTTGAACTTCCATGATAAGGAGTTTTTGGAAAGTAGACATTTGAAAAGAATTTTTAAGAAGTGGATTTGCAAAACAAATTTAGAAAGAATGGAATATAAACTTTTGCAAGTTTCTTAAATATCTCACTTTCCTAAAACGATTCTAACCATGAGAAGATTAGAACCATTCTAAGCTTGTGATTTTGAAAACAATTAGGGTTTGAAATATGGACCATAATGATCACATTGAATGTAATACCTTCCTAAAATAACCCTAACTATGGAGTAGTTATAATCATCTTAGAAGTTGTGATTTATCAAAAAAATAATTCAGGGTTTAAACCCAAACTTTAGACTTTGATGGTCACTTTAAATATAACACTTTTCTAAAACAACCATAACCATGGAATGATTAGAATCATCTTTGGGTTGTGATTTTGAAAACAAATTTAAAAGGAGGTTTTGAATACAAGTTTTGAAAGAGAACTATAATGCAAGTTTGAAAGCAACTTTGGATGCAATTTTGAATGCAATACATGAACATGACAACCATAATGCAATAAGGATGTGAACATATAAGGTTAAGCTTCACCACATAATGAAAGGGGCCATACCCACACCATCTTAGGTTAAACTTGAAGAAAGCCCCTAGCACAATGACCTTTAACAATTCTTCCTAGGCATGAACTAAGAAGTCCCATGTTTTAAGCATGCAAGAAGAGGAGGTAAAAGATGGAAATTAAAATAGAAGAGAACCTAAGTGGGTTAGGAGAAAGAAGAGAGAGAGGGGATTGCATAAACTAAATCGAAAACCTACCTTATCTCCTTTTTTGCTTTAATTGCTTTGTTCAGTACTTGATCTTCAATGGATGTTTGGAGGCTTGTATTTGAGTGTATAGAATGTATAGAGGCTAGGGTTTGAGTGTATGGATTAAAGGGAGCCTAAGGCTTGAAGGAGACTTGAGAAAACTAGGGTTTCAAGGCATGTTTTCAGTAAGCCAGCATTTCTAAAGTGAGTTTGCAGATCCTTTTTACGCAAGGGGTGGTCTATATTTATAGACAATTGAAGTCAGCTCTAGCGTATGTTGCAGTGGCACCGGGCCATTTTTAGGCCATTTTTGGCTTAGCGCCACTAGTATTCAAACCAACACAGATATATTCAAGTCTAAATCAACTTTTCAAACTCAATCCAATCAATCAATCGCTTTGCAGGCCTGCTAGGCCCAATAGAGGCAAAATGACCAAAATGCCGTTATGGCATTGCTCAGTCCAATTCCAATTAGCACGTCTTCTTGAAGATGGTAAGTCCCCATTTCAATCATGAATTCAACTTTAAGTCCAATTCCAATTCAAATCAAATCAAGCACGCCTTTTGAGAAAGTTAATCCCTCAGGCGGTAAGACCATCCAATCCGGCATGTTTTTCACGAAAACTCTATAGAACAGTAAGTTTCTTCAAACCCGTCGACCGGGACGAGACCCAAGTCCTCGAGATGGTAGAAAGGTTCGCTTTTGGTGCCTGCTAGCCCACCAATATAGAATATCTATTATTCAGCACGTCTTTCGAGAAAGTTGATTCCTCAGATGATAAATCCACTTAGCAGCTTCCCAAGATCAGGTAGTCTCTGGAATGAACGCAAACCATCAAAGTGGCGGAAACACTCGTAAACATCACAACCATTAGAGTGGCGGAAACACTCGCAAACAGGTCGACATTGGGAATTGCCAAAAAAACCCCCTATATCATGGGACCGAACTCACCTCTTGGCCGTGACACGTTTACCAAAGGATGAGATACCTTTGGAAACCAACTCATCACAGACTGTCAGAGTGGCAAAAACACTCAAAACCCAAGTCAACACCAGTGCCTGCTAACCCACTCCGGTGAAAAATGGCCAAACTGCCCCTTGGGCCATTTCTGACACGCTTCTCAAGAAAGAACCTAAGTCCTCAGAGCGATTATTCCAACCTTCCAAGATCGTCCCAAAGATGATCCGGCATGTTTAAGTGCCTTCAAGTCAGTTCCAGACCAATTTTGAGACCATTCGGTCAAACTAACCATTTTGTCCCTAGGCATCCGAATGCCTCCGAGAACCACGCCGGCTTTGGGTATCAAACCAACAACCTTCCAATACCTTTTCGGATCATTCCGAGTCAATTTCGACAAACCCAGTGCAAAATGACCGTTTTGCACCTGGTGGGCCGGTCGCCTTTTCTAACCACACCGGCTCTAGGTATCACACCGGCACTCTCTTACAACACTCTGGATAGTGTTTCCAATTTTCAAGTCCTCTTATGAGTCATTCTAAGTCCATTCTGCTGGTTTTCCGGTCTAGTTGACCGTTTTGCCCCTAATAGCTCGGTCAACAACTCCGACTTCGTTTTACAAGTTCATTACCCCTGCGGCACTATTTCAAGGGTTTCCACCCATGTCCAGCCTTTCGGACCATTCCCGACCTTCCGGAACATTCCTAGACCGTCCGGAATCACTCTTAGTGGAGGCAAACCAAAAAATGCATGATAGTCACTTGGACAAGCGCCCAAATCTTTTGTCTTGTATATCAAGGGTCGAAGATATGTTTCTTGCCGCATTAAAAGGTTTCCTAAGTGGCTAGCACGGCTAGTAGTGGTGCCAAGCCAAAAAATGGTCTGGCGCCACTAGGAGTGGCACCAGTGTATTTCTAAGCCTAGCGTCACTACAACAGGTGCTAGGTCGATTTAAAGTGTCTATAAATACAAAGCCTCCCCCTGAATAAAAAAGGTCGGCAATCTAGCTCCAGAAACTCTGTCTCTCTCTCGATATACAACCCTCGAACTCTCTACATACCCTAGTTTTCTTAGGCTTCCTCAAACCCTAGCCCCCATGCACTTTAATCGTAAAATACATACACCCAATACACGCCTATACGAGCCTCCAAGATGACCATTGAAGACTCAAGGTGCTGCAGTCTCAAAGCTCTTGAAGATCAAAGTGAAGTAAAGCAAGGCAAGCAAACCGAAGAAGACACGAGGTTGGTTTTCTATTTACGTTTATGCAATTCTCCCCTTCTCTCTTCTCTCTCCTAACCCACTTGAGTTTTCTTCTATTTTAATCCCCTATTTTCTCCCCCCCCCCCCCCCCCCCCCCCTCCCCCTTCTTGCATGCTTGGAATAATGGAATCCCTGATTCATGTGTAGGAAGAATGGTTTAAAGTCACCATGTTAGGGGATTTCTTCTAATTCAACCTTAGACCATGTGGATTTGGCCCCCTTGATTATGTGGTGAAATATAAACCTTATATGTTCACGACCCTACTTGCATTGTGCATATCATATCCATGTATCTCTTCAAAATTGTTTTCTAAACTTGTTTTCAAAAGCTTGCATCAAAATCTCTTTCAAAACTTGCATTAAAATCTTCTTCATCCAAACATGTTTTCAAAAATCACAATTTTAAGATGATTCTAACTAATTAACAGTTAGGGTTGTTTTAGGAAAGTGTTACATAAGTTTTGGGTGTAAACCCTAAATTGTTTTTGTTAAAATCACAATCCTAAGGTGATTCTATCCATTCCATGGTTAAGGTCATTCTAGAAAAATGTTATATTTAATAAGACCAATATGGTCCATATTTTTCAAATCTTTGTTGTTTTTAAAACCACAATCCTAGAATAGTTCTAATATTCCTATGGTTAGAGTCGTTTTAGGAAAGTGAGATATTTTTAAAAACTTGTAAAAGTCCATATTCCATTCCCTTTCCAAATCGCTTTTTTTCAAATCTCTTTCCAAACTTCTTTTCCAATCTACTTCCTAAAATGCTTTCAAAAATCTCCTTCTAAAAACTTTCTCTTCAAAAGTTCCACTTTTCAAAACTCCTTTACAAAAATTCCCTTCAAAAATTCATTTTCTAAGAACTCCTTTCCAAAAATGCTCTCTTCAAAATTTTACTTTCTAAAACCACTCTTCAAGTTTCTTGCCCAGAAACTCCCTTCAAAAGATTTACTTTCCAAAAACTCTTTTACTTGGGGTCCAAGCCAAGCCCAAGAGCCAATGATTAGGAAACCTTAATTTTCACTTTCCTTTTCATGTCAAAATTCTAAATTTCCAAAATTCTATTTTCTTCATCAAACTCTTTCTCACACCAAATCATAGACTTCCAAATCTAAGATTTCCAAAACTCCACCTTTCCAAATCCATATCAAATCTAATCTTTCAACTTAGGAAACCAAATCTAGTTTTCCAATTTAGGAAACCAAATCAAATCCTTCGTTTTTAGAAATAAAATCAAATTATCTATTTTTGGAAACGAATCTAAACTTTTAGAAAATAGAAATCAAACATTTCCTAATTTCAAATCTTTCCTGATCTAAACCTTTCCTAATTCCCATCCTTTCCAAAACTCAAACTTTCAAACATTTCCTAATTTTAAACTTTTAAATCTTTCCTAATTTCAAACTTTTCAATCTTTGTAAATTTAAACATTTCCTAATTGCTAAACTTTCTAAATTCTAAATCTTTTCAAAATTCAAAACTTTCCTAAGTTCAAAATTCTCCTAAGTCAAATCTTTCCAAACTCAAGACTTTCTTAAAATGAAACTTTTCTAATTTGGCACTTTCCTAAAATGGAACTTTTCAAAGTTTAAACTTTTCAAATTTCTAAAGTTTTTCAAAGTTCAATCTTTCCTAAACCCTAACTTTTCTAAATCCATTCCAAGTCACGTTTTTCAAATTAAATCAAATCTCTTTTTAAATCCTCCTTAAATCCAACTTTTCTAATTCGAACATTTCCTAATTCAAACCTTTACTAAATCCAACTTTCTAAAATCAAACTTTTCCAACTTAAATCAAATCCTTTCCAGTTCAACTACATGTTCCAATCTTAGGTAACCTAAACCCTGGGAGGCCTAAATGCTAGTTCAACCCTAACCCTAAAGTTAGGAAGTTTCAACTCTTTTCTAAAACTCTTTTTCTAAGCCAAGATGGTTTTCCAATTTCAAACTTTAGAATGTTTTCAAAACTCAACTCTATCTTTCCAAATCTAGTCCATCAAAACCCCTTCTTCAAGTCTAATCCTAGGTCTAGGTTCAATTTCAACTCAAAATTCAATTTCAAATAAAATCTCTTTTTCAAATCAAATCTCTTTTAAAATCAAATCTTTTCAAATCAAACTTTTCAAAACCTAAAAGTGTCTATTTTCAATCGGACTCTTGTCTGAACTACAACGAACCTAATTCTCAAAAAGGGATACGTAAACAACCCTCATGGCTGTAGTCATAACTTTTCTTAAGTTTCCAATTCCATAACTATTGTCAAACTTCTAATTTCTATGATCTATTTCAAGTTTCTAATTCTAAAATCTATTTTTAAATTTCTATTTCTAGTTTCTAAAACCTTCTTTCCAATCTCAAATCAAATCAAGTCTTTTCAAATTTATTTTCAAAATCAAATCAAGTCTTTTCAAATCTACTTTCAAAATCAAATTCTTGCACTTGCATATCATGCATCATGTTAAGTTTCTATTCAAAATTCTTTTCTAAAGTGAATAGTTTTGGACATTTATTAATCAAAGATTCCGAATGAGTGAACCTAGAGTGAATAGACATGTAGGTACTGCAAGAGCGGGGTAGGGTGATGGCTTAGTGCGTCTTCCCTACACATAACTAACTTTTGAACCTAGAATCTCTGTTTTCAAAGACCAATTGGAGTTATATTCAAAAAGGGCTTAAATCTTTCCAAAGGTTTCCAAACAATCTATTTTCTTAAAAATCCTCTCTTGAAGAAGTTTTCAAAAATCATTTAAAAAAAACCCTAAGTATAATCTTCGTATTGCACTTGATTATGGGTGGCCTAACTCACCTTAATCAAGTTAGGTGGCAACTCTAAATCTTTTCCAAAATCTCTTAATTAAATTCATTTCTAATTCAAACCTAGTCGCACTTATTCTTCTAGGAGGATGAGTTCTAATGAGAGAGCACTGTATATTTCCCACTTATGCGTATTTTCCTCGAGTGCGAAAAATCAGGGCGCAACAGCTGGCGACCCCACTAGTGAAGTTTAGAGGGTTAGGCCATTATCATGTATGTTCACCCTCGCCCATTTGGAGTCTTTGATTAATTTGTCCAATTCTATCCACTTCAAAAAGTTTCAAAATCAAGCTTTTCCAAGCTATTTCCAAAAACATGTCGTAGCATGCATTCTATTCATACTCAATTATTCAAATTTTGCATTAAGTTTGTCATTCAAGGTACTAACTTTTGCATATTTTTATAGGTGAACCTTTGTTCATGTTATATTAACTGCCATGTATGCATGAGTGTATGGAATGGACATGATGGATGGGAGTTGTTGGGCCCTTTCCTCCACTTTTTAAAATTTCACACTCACACACTGCACGTGCACAAGCATTTGCATACTTGCATTCTTTACCTGAAATGTCCCTTCTAGTTCGAAGGGGGAACGGTATATTGGTTATAGGCAAGATGCTCTATTAGTTTCTTTGCTTACGGCCTCTTGATGGTTCCCCCGCTCGGATCACCAACCGATAATGGCACCACCTCGAGGAGTGGACCTAGGTTTGAAGATCTAGGAACCGAGCCTTCTTAGAAATTATTATTAAACCCTCAACCTTATGTTCATGTAGAAACCATGCATAGCCGAACCTCTGCTAAATTTAAAACATGCACATTGATTTCAAAACTATGGAGGAAAGCGTGACTGCTTTTACTTTCCTTTATACCTATTTATTCCTGTTGTTATAATACATGTATTCCTGCTATTATAATGCTTGTATAACTATTCATGCAAACATGTTTACTTTGCAATTGCAACTTCTCTCCCTATACTCTTTGCATACATGTCCATGCATATGGTATTCCATCCCAAGACGAGAGTTTCAAAATAACTCAAGTCACTACATTTTCATGCATATGATCAACCCAAAAAGAGTACACCAATGTTACTCTCCCTCGCCTAAAATCAACCCAAGTCCTAAGGGTTCCCGTGTAACCCTAAGGATTCATAGCATGCATACTCATTCCATAAAGAGGGGCCCCAATCCCTCTTTGCTCACGGAGATAGGGTTGCCAAAAAAAAATAAGGGGCAATCGATCCGCAAGGTCTCTCAATGACCTCCTCAACATCGAAATCGAAGAAGGCGAATCCGAAGACTCAAGAGTAGTTCAAGATCTCCAATGTAAAAGTAGACAGACGGAAGTCCAAAGGAAAATGTCCCCCTTCCCTCCTATTAAAATTTATTTCAATTCCTTGGGTATTTAAACTCAAAAGTTCCATGTACTCCTTTATTTTTCGCGAATGAATGGATGAATGAATGTTCCCGCTCAACGGTGAGGTATTTGCATGCAGGGGCAAACCCCCTATCTTCAAGAAGTGAGCCAAATGCGTCTTGTTTAGTTCCCCCTCAAAGAGTAGGGGCATCCCTATGGCATGCATTGCATAAAAAAATTTTAAATCAATGCATTAACTTCTCTTTCGTTTCTTGTCTTCTATCATCCCCCTCCTCATCTCCAAGTACCAAGAGAAACGAAGACAGAAGCAAGATAAGAAGGGAGTTTTTCTAAACCATTCATTTATTGTCATCATACTGCTCACATGTTCACTTCTATTATGCTCATACACCCATACCCATTCCAAGATAAGAGTTCCAAGAAACTCAAGTCATTTCATTCTCACGCATCTAATCAACCGTAGAAAGAAAAGAGTAATCGGATCTCATGTTAATCTAACTGAGCCTACCAAAACTCCTAAGGGTTCCTCAACCCTAAGGGTTTGTGGCATGCATAGAACCATATCTCAAGAGAGACCCCAAATCTCTCTCCGTCCATACAGGTGGGATTGCCCAAATAAAGATGCATCAACTGACCCATGCCGAAGAGGTATTGTATTGCATAAGAGGCAAACCCCCCCCCCCCCCCCCCCCCCCCCCCCTAAAACAGGCTCAGCATCATGCCTAGATTCTCTCAAAAAAAATAGGAACCTCCATAGGACATGCATCGCATAAGATCTCCAACTCCACATGCTAACTGTACCATATTTTTATATTTTTCTCTCTTTCTTTTTCCAGGTTAAAAAGCATAACTCAACTTATGGAATCCCTCCTGCATCCCATCCTGTTCACAATTCATATGAGGATGGAATCAATTGTTAGAGGAGGCATGACCCCCTTGGAAGAATAAAAAAGGGTGGACCATCCATCCACAAGGTGCTCTCTCTCTCTCTAGGCCATCACCTTCGCACCTTATTGCCACTACATCCAATCCTCGAACCTAGCCACCCCTGCATAATCAGATGAAATACATGGCAATTGGAGTATGGAGGATGCCGTCATGACCCCAAAACCCTATTAAAGGTTCTCACCAAAAAGCTCACAAGAAAAGAGAGGTTTCCACAAAATTTGTCTATTTTCTTTCCATCTTTCTTTTCTTGCATATCTTCTTTAAACAAACATCACATGCCATGCATTCATGATTTAAAATGAAAAAGAGATAGGTCTCAATTTATCCTCTTTGTCTCATACTCTTGTGGATGATTATTACTTTTAGGGATTTTTTTCCATTTTGTAATGACTTGACTTGAAGGATGGGATAACAAGGGCAACCCACTCAAAGGGGGTTAAAACCATCGATAGACAAAGAGAGAGAGTGAGAGATAGGAGGAAGGCAGTCTCAACAAAGAGGTGCAGATTTTATTGAAAAGGCGACACTTGAGTGATATCATGGCTAAGTGATGGGCAGCCGAGTCCTCAAAATGATGAGAAGCCATTGTTTTATTTATCCAATAGGAAATAAACACTACCCCTTGCTCAGCCCACTAGAGCCGTAAGTAATTTCTATTCAAATATCCCCAAACCAAGAACCATCCCTCACACTAGGGTAAGCACAGAGTAGTTGATTCAATAGAATATATAGGGGTTACTGGCAGAAACACACTATTTTTTTAGGAACATTGTCTAAATTTTGTATAAAGGCTTTATGGACTAAGCAATTCAATTCGAAATGATGAGAGGCCCTCAATTCTACTACCATACACAAAAAAAATTCCTTTGCAAAGCCCGCTTGAGCCTATTACAATTTCTCAAGAAAACCAACCAGATGGTCACCACCCACACTAGGTTAAGGCAAAAGTCATAAGTAAGAACTAAAGAGCAATGATGAAAAGGGTGATTTCCAAGAAGTTATAATGAGCAACAATGAAAATGGTGATTTTCAAGAAGTTATGGCGTCAAAGGCGTCTCTAGTGAAGAAGATATTATGTTCGTGGTGATCTTCAAAAGTAGATACTGTCATCCTAAAATATAAATGAAAAAGTTAGCATCTCCAAAAGTCAACTCATCAACAAATTTCTTGATGAAAAAAAAATCCTAAACTAGAAAGTAGAAAGCAGACTAGAAGAACAACAAGAGTATGAAAGAAAGAAGAAAGCAGTGAATGGAAGTTAAATTGCCAAAGGTGATCATTGGTCTTTCGAAACCCCACAAGTGATCATTTTGAGCCTTTATACCCTTTCATTCATAAACCCATTAACCTAGCCTACGTTACGGTCTAAATTAAAGTCTTCTCTGGTCGAAGAAAAGTACTTAGTCCAAATAAGACAAGACAAATAGGATGAGAAAGGAAAATTGGGGAGGAATGCAGGGGCATGCTCCAAAGTCTGCTCAAATGGTTTTGGTTCAAACAACCCACTAAAAGAAAATCTTTGTGCCTAAATATCCCTTCATTTCTTATAACCCCTAAACCTAGCTTGCATTACAATCCTAAAAGAAGTCTTCTTGGATTGAGAGCCAAGCTATTTATCGCTCTGCAAAGGGCATGCAAGTTATCGCTTAAGCTACGGTCACATTTCGAAAATCTAAAAGAGAAAACCAAGTGAGGTTAGAAAAGCCCCAAACAGCAACCTTGTAGAAAGTAGGAATAAGATAGCAAATGGCAAACTAAAAGGTCAAGATCCTTGGAGAATGATGTAAATGCTATCACACCCCGATGAGAATAGGACAAAACCGAATAGGGTAGGATCCTGGAAGGGAAACAGAATCCCAAGAGTATGTGTCCTGGGGCAATCTTGGGAAATTCTCCATAAATAGCCTATATACATGTAGTATTAATGCATCCATGTCATATATAACTTGTACATCCATTAAATTCCTGTGTAGTTTGTATCTGTTCATGCATTCATCGAAAAGCATGGCATGCATTCAATCCCATTCTTGTAGGCGCATTCATCCAAAAATGTAACATGCATTCAATTCCATTCCTGTATGAACCTGTGCCTTCCTAAAAAAATAATAAATAAAAAGTAGGATGTGCATTCAATTCAATTTTTATATAAACCCATGTATTCATAAAAGAATAGGTTATGCATTTAATTCCATGTGTATTCATAAAAAAAATATAAAAAAAAAGTATAACACCCATTTACCTGTGCATTTTTAGAATCGGCATAAGTAAACTACTTTTTTGCACAAAAAACTAACTTTGAAGGGTCAGAAGATATCCTAAAAAGCGTTCTCTGGATTAGCCAAGTTAGGATCAAGGAAGCAAGGGGTCTCATCCGAGGATGATAATTCAATTAAAGCATTAGCCAACAAGGAGTATTTTCTATCCAAAATTTCTTAAGTATCAAAGAATCCAAAAACAAGTCAACAACGAGGAGCGAAAATGTAGCGCTCTCTGTCATCATCAAAGGAGGAGTCAACCAAAAAGGGGTCTGTCAGCTCGTCACCCTTAAGAGCAGCACTCGAAGAAGCACTGGTCGTCAGTGATCCAAGGGTGCCCCTCTCATAGTCTGCACACCTAGCCAGAAGTGCATCCCTCCCCTGGGAAAAGGTCTCCACAGTCTCTCTCAAAGACCGAAAGTCGAAAAAATCATCCCTTGAGACAGTGGAAACGTCTGGGGCATCTCGTGACCACTTTTGTCCCCGTACAGTACTCAAGGGCAAACTATCGTGAGTCGACGTGGCCAATGCTAGCTATATCTCTAAAGAGGCTATCTCAGCATCCTTCACCCTCAATCGATCCTGTAGTGTCTATATCAATCTCTGGGTTTGCCACCTGTGACGATGCCCCTGGACAACCATAGCCGTCAAGAAGTCTGTATATCCCACAGGGGGAAGGTAAGTCTCTAGAAGTAGATCGCCAAACCTACGAAGTCCTAGCACATATCGGTGGAACCAATAGCAGTAGTTTTTGGTCTCTACAGGGGTGTCAGAAAATGGCCTGTCATCGTCTGAATGAGGAAGCATGGACCTCTAAGTGTTCGTAACTCTCTCTACCAATGTGCTTGGGATCAGTGCCTCGAAGAAAAGACTAAACTCCACTGCAGATGCCAAATAAGGGATGTCCCGGCTCCTACCAAACTGTCGTAATACCCGGATCCCGAAGAAAGGGGCAATACCTCGCAAACTCGCCAAGGGCACGAAGGCCCTCTTAGAAGGCCGCACTCTCAAGCAATACCTGCCAATCAGTCCTGTACATCACCTGACCAAATCTAACCTCTTGCCCCAAAGGAAGATAGCCCATGCTCGCGTAGTCCGTGGAAGTTTATCACCGTCCAAGATCACTCTCTGAGACTGTATTAGAGAATGTATGTGGTTGAGCTCGGGATACCATGTATGCTGAAAGAGTGGAGTCATGAATAAGTATCTGATTGCCCAAAGCTAGAGCAATGAAGCACATCCCCTTAAATGAACATCAACACCCTGTTGGAGCCTAGTAAGGCTCACAAAGGTCTCTCCCACAACCATAGGAGCATATCAATGCCCCACGCGAATCTTGGCAAGCAGTGCACACAGCTGACAGTCAATCAAGTCATCCTCCCGCGGAAATATCAAGGAATTAGAAGAAGCAGAGCTACGGCCACCATGCAAGAAATGGACCAATCCAGAAAAGTATGCCAGTCCCCTGAATAAGTTCGCCTGCCTGCCGCAAACTCAAAATGAAAAAACAAGAACTCCACTAAAACATAGAGAAACTAGGGTAGGGGGCCAGAAGAAAGGACTGCGTGACGGAGCCCAAGCTAAGAAGAGACAACTGTGATGTAGCCATCAGGAAAAAGAGGTCCCACAATGTCAGTTGAGCCATCTCAAAGACCTAGAAGGAAGCCATACTTGTGGGGAGTGGGAGTAAGCTCACATTCCCCAAAATGGAAAAGAGACAAATTAGGCTGCCAGAAAGAAATCACTGCCTCCACAAATCCGAGGATAAGCAACACTAATAACAGAGAAACCATACGACCAAAAGATCAACAAAAAATGTCCTGCTCATTTGGAAGATACCCATCATACTAAGCTCTCAATCAGTCCAAAATAGCGTCTGCCATCCTGAAAGGTAAGTCAAGGTAAGAGGTACTAATATATGGTATATACAGTTCAAAAGACAGGAGAAAAAAGCAGGAAAAAAAATAATAATAACCAAAAATAAAATATAAATGAAAATGAACGACACAACTGTCAATATATTGTAAGCACCCCATTTTTTACTGCTCGACAGTCTACGCTCTATCCAGACTTGTACTCAAGTCAATATGGATGTATTCTAATTGAAACCAACTTTCTAAGCCCAAATCCCATCTGTCCATCGCTTCACGGGCCCACCAGGCCCAAATAGGGGCAAAATGACCAAAATGCCCTCAGGGGCATTGTCCTTTCCAATTTCAATTCCAATCCCTCTCTCGAGACAATTTATTCCTCTAGACAGTAAATCTACTCCAATCAGGCGCGTTTTTCCGAAGACGATAAGACCCATTTCCAATTCTAATCCCTCTCTCGAGACAGTTTATTCCTCGAGACGGTTCCAAATCAGGCACGTCTTTCCGAAGACGATAAGACCCCTTTCCAATTCCAATCGCTCTCTCGAGACAGTTTATTCCTCGAGACGGCAAATCTACTCCAATCAGGTGCATTTTTCCGAAGACAATAAGACCCCTTTCCAATTCCAATCCCTCTCTCGAGACAATTTATTCCTCGAGATGGTTCTAAATCAGGCACGTCTTTCCGAAGACGATAAGACCCCTTTCCAATTCCAATCCCACTCTCAAGATAGTTTATTCCTTGAGACAGTTTGGCACATTTTTCGAAGAACATCTCTTTGAAATGGTAAGTCCCTTTAAACCTGTCAACTGAGATGAGACCCTAAGTCCCCTACATGGTAGAACGATCCATCTTTGGCGCCTGCTAGCCCGCCAATGCAAAAATGTCCGTTTAAGCACGCCTTCTGAGAAAATTGACTTCTCATGCGCTAAGTCCCTTTAGCAGCTTCCCGAGATCAGGTAGTCTCAGGAATGATTGCGAACCGTCAGAGTAGCGGAAATATTCGCAAACATCGCAACCGTTAGAGTAGCGAAAATACTCGCAAACAGGTCGATATAGGGAATTGCCAACAAACCCCTGTATCACGCGACCACCGTCAGAGTGGCGGAAACACTCAAAACCCAGGCCAACATCAGTGCCTGCTAGCCCACTTTGGTGAAAAATGACCAAACTGCCCCTTGGGCCTTTTCTGAGACTTTCCGGTCAAGATGACCATTTTGCCCCTAGGCATCCAAACGCCCTGGGAACCACACCGGCTCTGGGTATCAAACCGGTAACCTCCCGAGAATACTTCTTATAGTATTCCTAACCTTTCTCTACCTTTCCAGATCAGTCCGAGTCAATTCCAGCAAACCCGGTACAAAATGACCATTTTGCCCCTAAAGGGCCAGTCTCCTTTTCCGACCACACCAGCTCTAGGTATCAAACCAACACCTTCCCGAGAATGCTTTTTATATTGCCCTCAACCTTTCTTTATCCTTTCGGATCATTCCAATCAGTTCCATCAAAACCCGGTGCGAAATGACCATTTTACCCCTAGTGGGCCGGTCACCTTTTCCGACCACACCGGTTCTGGGAATCAAACCGACAACCTTTGGGAGCATTTTGAGTAATTTTTTCAACTCTCGAGTCTTCTTCCGGGACAGTCCAAGTCCATCCCGGTAACTTTCCAACCCGGTTGACCATTTTGCCCCTAATAGCTCGGTCAACCCCTCCGACACATCTTGTTCTCATTTTTCAAGTCAAAAACCTCTAGAACACTATTTTAAGTGTTCCTGCTCTTTTCGGCCTTCCGGGTCATTTCCGGCCTCTTCAAAACATTCCTGGACTTTCCGGAGTCATTCCTAGTGAAGCCGGGCTAAAAATTGCATGGTAGTCACTAGTACAGGCGCCCAAATCTAGTCAAAGATACGTTGCTTGCCGACCTAAACACTTTCCTAACTGGCTGGCGCCACTCCTAGTGGCGCCAAGAGGAAAATTGCCCTGGCGCCACTGCAACAGGCGCCAGGTCTATCCCACCTTTATAAATACAGAGCCTCTTCCAGCATGAAAGAGGTCCGCAAACTCAGTCAAAAAATACCAATATTCGATATACAGAGCTCGTACACTCCCAAAACCCTAGCTTCTCTAGGTTTTCCAAACCCTAGCCACCATACACTAAACCCTAGCCTCCTATACACTTACACATACCCCCATACACTTATACACTAGCTTTCAACCCTCTTTTGAAAACTTGAAGAGCTACAATCTGAAGTTTGAAGATTGAAGACAACTCTTGAGGATTGAAGACGAAGACCGAAGACAAGCAAGGCGCGCAAAATAAACAAGACTCAAGGTTGGTTTTCTATTTAGATTTATGCACTTTCCCCCTCTCTCTTCTCTCTCCTAACCCACTTGGGTTTCTCTATTTTAATCCCCTATCTCTTCCCCCCCCCCCCTTTCTTTGCATGCTTGAAATAAAGGGACTCCCAGTCCATGTGTAGGATTAGACTATTGGAGGGTCACCGTGTCGAGGGCTTTTCTTTAGGCTAACTGGAGACCACGTGGGTTCGGCCCCCTTGATTATGTGGTGAAACCTTAACCTTGTATGTTCACGACCCCAAATTTACATTGTACATATCATGATCTTGCATCTTCCAAAAACTGTTTTCAAACTCGTTTTCAAAGCTTGCATTAAACTTGTTTTCAAAATTGCATCAAAATCTCCTTTTTCAAAACATGTTTTCAAAATCACAATCCTAGGGTGATTCTAGCTTTCCCATGGCTAGGGTTGCTTTAGGAAAGTGTTACATTTAAAGTGACTTTTATGGTCCATATTTTCAATCTTTGTTGTTTTTAAAACCACTTTCCTAAAGTGGTTCTAGCCTTCTTATTGTTGGAATCGCTTTAGGAAAGTGAGACATTTTTATACCTTCTAAAAACTCTCTTTTCAAAAGTCTCTTTTCCTAAAAATCTCTTTTCCCATACTTTTGTAAAACTCTCCTTTCTAAAGTTGTTTTCAAAAACTCCCTCCCAAAAATTTATTTTTCAAAACTCTCTTTTTCAACTCCTTTCCAAAATCCTCTCCCCAAAATCCAATTTCTAAAAAACGTTCCTTAAAAATCTTTCCTAAAAACTCTCCAATAATCTCCTTCCAAAAATCTTTCTAAAAATCTTCCCTCTAAAAACTCCTCTCTAGGATTTCCTTCCAAAAACTTGTTTCCAAAAACGCACTTTCCAAAAATCCCTTTTCTTGATGCCCAAGTTAAGCCTTAGAGCTAACAATTAGGAAACCCTAATTTTCTTTCCAAAAACATGGTTTTCAAAGTTGCCTTAAATCCTAGGTTTCCAAAACCTCTTGTTTTCTATACCAAAACTATGCATATTTCCAAAACCTATTTTCTACTTCAAAACTATAGCCTTCCAAGTCAAGGGTTTCTAAAACTTTCCCTTTCCAAATCCTTGTCAAATCAAATCTTCCCTTTTAGGAAACTAGATCTTATCCTCCGTTTTTTAAAACAAAATCAAACCTTTCTTTTTAAAAACAAAATCCAATCCCTTCCTAATCCAAATCTTTCCTTATTCAAATCCTTCCTAAGCTTCTACTTTTCTAAATCTTAAGTTTCTAAAACTTGAATTTGAAAATCTTTCCTAAATTTTAAAACTCAACTTCCACATCTTTCCTAATACAACCCTTTTCTAATTCTACCCCTTTCCAAATCTTAACTTTCCAAATCCAAGTTTTCAAATCTTTCCTAAACTCAAACCTTTCCTAATCTCAAAACTTTCTAAATCCTAAACTTTCTAAATTTCAAATCTTTCCAAATTCAAAGCTTTCTAAATTCAAAACTTTCTTAAGTTAAATCTTTTTAAACTTTCTAAATTTTTCTAAAACTCTAAACTTTCCTAAAACTTCAAATCTTTCCAAATCTAAGACTTTCTTATTTTCAAAACTTCCTCATTTTCAAAACCTTCCCTTTTTCAAAACCTTTCTTAAAATGAAACTTTCCTAATTCAAAACTTTCCTAAGTTGAAACTTTCCTAAAGTCAAAACTTTCCTAAGTTGAAACTTTCTTAATTCAAAATTTTTCTAATTTTGAAACTTTCTTAATGTAAAAACTTCCCTAATTGAAAACTTTCCTAATTCCAAAACTTTTCTAAAATGACACTTTCCTAATTTGAAACTTCCCTAATTCGAATCTTTCCTAAATCTAGTCTTTCCTAATCTTTCCAAGTCCAACTTTTGTGTCGAATGTTTTCTAAAATCATTCCAAGTTAAGTCAAATCATTTCTAAGTCTCAAGTCTTTCTAGGTTTCCTAAAACCAAGTTCTTCAAAGTCAAGTCTTTTCAAATCTTCCAATCAAAGTTCAATCTCTCAATCTTCTAATCCAATTTCCAATTCAATCTCTTTCTTCCAATTAACTCTTCTATTTTCAATTGGACTCTTGTCCGAACTACGACTGACCTGATTCCTCCAAAAGGATACGTAGGCAACCCTCATGGGTGTAGTCACAACATTTTTCAAATCTCGAATTCCACAACATTTTTTAAAATTCTATTTCTACAATTTCTTTCCAATCTCTAAATCCTACAATTTTCTTCAAGTTTCCAATTCTATGATCTATTTCTATTTCAATCTTCAATTTCAATTTCTAAAACCTTTTTTCCAAATTCAAGCTTTTATCTCTTTCTTTTCAAATCAAATCAAATTCTTTTCAAATCTATTTCCAAATCAGGTCTCTTTTCTTACACTTACATATCATGCATCATGTTAGTTTCTTTTCAAACATTGTTTATAAAGTGGATAGGATTGGACAATAGTTAGTTAAAGACTCTCATAGGTGAATCTAGGGTAGATTGACATGTAGGTACCGAAAGGGCGGGGTAGGGTGATGGCTTAGTGCGTCTTCCCTACACGTAACCAACCTCCAAATCTAGATCACTATTTTCACAGACCAAAACGGAGTTATTTTAAAAAAAAAAAAAAAGGGCTAAATGTTTTTCAAAGGTTGATAAACAACTTATTTTTCTCAAAAACCCTCTCTTGAGGAGATATTTTCAAAATCCTTTTCCAAAAACCCTAAGTGTAGTCTTCAGATTATTCTTAGTTTTTAGGTGACTTAACTCACCTTAATCAAATTAGGTGGCGACTCCAAACTTTTTCCAAAAGCCCTTTATTCAAACCAATTTTCCATTCAAACCTAGTCGCACTCATTCTTCTAGGAGGATAAGTTCTAACGAGAGAGTACAGCATTTTTTCTGCTTGTGTGTGTATTCCTCGAGTGCAAAAAATCTGGGCGCGACATATATCCTACTCCAACCAACTCAAAGATTTCTTAAACTTCTCCATCCAAAAGTTCTCTTTCAAAATCCATTCTCAAAAAGTTTCGTAAACTCTCCCTTCTAAAGTTCCTTTTAAAAATCAGTTTTCCAAGGGTTTCTTAACATTTTTCTCTAAAAGTTTTCAAAAACTTTTTCCACTAAAAGTTCTTTTTCAAAAATCAGTCTCAAAATGATTTTCTAACTCCCTCCTCCAAAAGTTCATCCTTAAAATCATTTGTCAATGTCCTTTTTCAAAATCAAATCTCAAATTTTTCAGTCCATCTCAAAGTTTTTCTTATCTTGTTTTCCAAAAAGATTTCTATTCCAATCTTTAAGCACCCCATTTTTGCCCGCTCGCCAATCTCCAGTCCATCCATACTTGTATTCAAGTCAATATAGACATATTCCAGTTCAAACTAATTTTCTAGATATAATCCAATCAATCGATCACTTCGCAGGCCCATTGGGCCCAAGTAAAGGTAAAATGACCAAAATACCCATGTGGTATCATCTGGTCCAATTCTAGTGGGCACGTCTTCTCGAAGATGGTAAGTCCCCTTTTCAATCTCAATTCCAGTTCAAATCCAATTCCAGTCCAGTTCTAATTCAAATCAAGTTCGCACATCTTTTGAGAAAGTTGATCCTTCAAGGCGGTAAGTCCATCTAGTTTCACACATTTTTTGAGAAAAATCTTCAGAACTGTAAGTACCTTCAAACCCATCAACCGGGACGAGACCCCAAGTCTCTGAGATGGTAGTACGGTCCACCTTTAGTGCCTGCTAGCTCGCCAATGAAGAATGTCCATTTCAGCATGCCTTTCGAGAAAATTGATTCCTCGGGCGATAAGTCCACCTAGCAGCTTCCCGAGATTAGGTAGTCTTTGGAATGATCGCGAACCATTAGAGTAACAAAAGTACTCGTAAACATCGCAACTGTCAGAGTGGTAGAAACACTTGTAAACTGTTCGACATTTGGAATTGCCAACAAACCCTATGTCATGGGACCACCGTCAGAGTGACGAAAACATTCAAAAACCCAGGTCAACACCAGTGCATGTTAGCCCACTCCGGTGAAAAATGACCAAACTGCCCTTAGGGCTTTCTGGCATATTTCTTGAGAAAGTACCTAAGTCCTCAAAACAGTAAGTATACCCTTCCAAGATCATCCCAAAGATGATCCGGCATGTTTAAGTGCCTTCCAGTGGGTTTCGGGCCAATTCCGAGACCTTCCGGTCAAAATAACCATTTTGCCTCTAGGCTTCCGAGCATCCTGGGAACCACACCGGCTCTAAGTATCAAACCGGTAACCTCTCGAGAATGTTTTTGATAGTATCCCCAGCCCTCCGATGCATTTCTGGATCATTTTGAGTTAGTTTCGGTAAACCTAATGCAAAATAACCATTTTGCCCATGGTGGGCCGGTCGCCTTTTCTAACCACACCAGCTCTGGGTATCAAACCGATAACCTCCTAGAACATTCTAAATGATGTTTCCAAGTCTTGAGTCTTCTTTTGAGATATTCCAAGTCCATCCTGGCAGCTTTCTAGCCCGATTGACCATTTTGCCCCTAATAGCCCGGTCAACCCTTCCAACAAATCTTGACATTATTTTTCAAGTCTACTACCCCTGAGACACTATTCTACAGGTTCCTATCCCTTTCCAACCCTTTAGGCCATTCCCGGCCCTTTAAACTATTTCCCGAACCTTCCGGAGTCACTACTAGTGAAGCCAAGCTAAAAATTGCATGGTAGTCACTAAAATCTTTTGAAGATACGTTCCTTGCCAACTTTAAACATTTCTTAAATGGCTGGTACCACTACTAGTGGCGCAAGCCAAAAAATGGCCTGGTGCCACTCCTAGTGGCGCCAGTAGGATTTTTAACCTAGCGCCACTACAGCAGGCGCCAGTTCAGTCTTTTGTCTATAAATACAGAGCCTCTTCCAGCGTGAAAAGAGTCCGCAAACTCAGTTCAAAAACCCTGCTCTTCGATATACAAAGCTCGAAGTCCTTCCAAACCCTAGTTCTCTTTAGGTTCTTCAAACCCTAGCCTCCATATACAAACCCAACAAACCCTAGCCACTATACACTAAACCTTAGCTTATATACACTTTTATACACTCATATACAAGCCTCCATTGAAGACTTGAAGTGTGTAACTTGGAAGCTCTCGAAGACCGAGCCAAAGCAAGCTCTTAAAGACCTAAGTAAAACAAAGCAATAAAGCAAGTAAAACTCTTTTCTAAAACTTCTTTCAAATCCCTTTCCTAAAAGTTCTCTTTCAAAAAAGCCCTCTTTCCAAAAACTCTCTCAAAGTTTTACTTTCCGAAGTCTCCTTTCCAAAACTCTTTTCAAGTTTACTTTCTAAAAACTCTTTGCTAAGATCTCCTTCCAAAAATCTTCCTTTCCAAAAAGTTCTACTTTTCAATAAAAACTCTTTACCTTAGATTCTAAGTTAAGCCCTAGAACCACGATTAGGAAACCTTAATTTTCAACTTCCTTTTCTACATCAAACTTTAAAATTTCAAAACCTATTTTCTACATCAAATCATAGACTTCCAAATCTAGGATTTCTACAACTTCACCTTCTAATTTCATGCCAAATCCAATCTCCCATTTAGGAAACTAGATCCAATCCTCCATTTTTTGAAACAAAATCAAATCACCTCTTTTTAGAAAAAAATATCCAATCTTTTGCTTTAGAAAATAGGAATCTAAATCTTTCCTAATTCGAATATTTCCTAATTCCAACCTTTCCTAATTCCATACCTTTCCAAATTTTAACTTTCCAAATTCTAAATTTTCAAATCTTTCTTAAATTCAAACCTTTCCAAAATCCTAAACTTTCTAAATTCTAAATCTTTCTTAAATCAAATTTTCTATATTTAAATCTTTCCAAAATCAACTTTTTCTTAAAAAGGAAACTTTTCTAAATTTTAAACTTCCCTAAAATGAAACGTTCCTAATTCAAAAATTTCCTAATTTTAAACTTCCCTATTTCAAAACCTTTCCTATTTTAAACTTTCCTAATTCGAAACTTTCCTAATTTTAAACTTCCCTATTTCAAAACCTTTCCTATTTCAAACTTTCCTAATTCGAAACTTTCCTAAAACGGAACTTTCCTATTTTGAAACTCTCCTAAATCCAAGATTTTCTACATTCAATCTTTTCTAGACTCCAACTTTTCAAATCTTTCAAGTCCAACATTCGAGTCAAATCTTTTCTAAATTCCTTTCAAGTCAAGTCAAATCTTTCTTAAATTTCAAGTCTTTCCTAAGTCCTATATTCCTAAGTCTAGGTTTCCTAGAACCAAGTTTTTCAAAACCAATCTTTTTAAATCTTCCAAGTCAATTTCATATCAAAGTTCAATTTTCAATCTTCCAATCCAAATTCCAACTCAAACTCTTTTTCAAGTCAAACCTTTTATTTTCAATCGGACTCTTGTCCGAACTATAACTGACCTGATTCCCAACAAAGGGATACGTAAGCAACCCTTACGGGTGCGGTCATAACTCCTTTCAAATCTCTAATTCCACAACATTTTTCAAGCTTCTATTTTCACGACCTTTTTCAAGTTTCCAATTCCATTACTATTTTCAAACTTCCAAATCTAAAAGTCTATTTTCAAATCTCTATTTCCAAATCTTTCTTTCAAAATCAAATCAAGTTCTTTTCAAATCTATTTTCAAAAATCAAAGTTTTTTCTTGCACTTGCAGATGCATCATGTCAAATTTCTTTTTAAAGTTATTTTCTAAAGTGGATAGTTTTGGACATTTATTAATCAAAGATTCCGAATGAGTGAACCTAGGGTGAATAGACATGCAGGTACTGTAAGGGCATGGTAGGGTGATGGCTTAGTGTGTCTTCCCTACACATAACCAACCTCCGAACCTAGATCACTGTTTTCAAAGACCAAATTGAGTTATTTTCAAAAAGGGCTTAAATTTTTTCAAAGGTTTTCCAACAACCTCTTTTCTTAAAAAACCCTCTCTTGAAGAAGTTTTCAAAATTGTTTTAAAAAATCCTAAGTGTAATCTTCGGATTGTGCTTAGTTTTAGGTGACCTAACTCACCTTAATCAAGTTAGGTGGCGACTCCAAACTTTTTTCAAAAACCTTTATTCCAATCAATTTTTAATTCAAACCTAATCGCACTCGTCCTTCTAGGAGGATGAGTTCTAACGAGAGAGCACTGTGTTTTTCTCACTTGTCTTTTTCGGGTGCGAAAAATCGGGGCACGACACAATCAAGCCTCTAGATTCTCTAAACTCTTCCTCAAAAAGATTTTTAAGGCTCCACTCAAAAATTTCCTTTTTCCAAATTTTCTGCCAATTCCAAAGTCTTCTGTCCCAAGTCTTTGTCAATCTCAATCCAAAATCTATTTTTAAAAGATTTCCAAAATTTTTCCTCCAAAGTTTTATTTAAAACTCTGTTTTTCAAAATCATTCTAAGTTTTTCTTTCCAAAAGTTTTCTAAAAGACCCCCCCCGGGTTTCTCGGGGCCTCGTTTGCCAAAAAGGCCCCACATTCAAGGTTTTACTTCTTCTTCCTTCAAAAATATTTCTTATCAAAATTTTTAACTCTTTCTTTACTTCAAAAAATTTCCCTCTGAGTTTCTCAAGGCCTTCTCCCCAAAAATGCCCCACCCTCACAGATTTTATACCTTTTTCCTTCAAAACTACTTTAATTTAAAAATATTAAACTCTTGCTTCATTTCAAAAATTTCGACCAAGTTTCTTGGGGTCTTCTCTGCCAAAAGACCCCACTCTCAAATGTTTTATCTTTCTCCTTAAAAAAAATGTTTGATTTTAAAAAATACCTTTTTAGGCTTTCTAACTTTCTTCCTTCAAAATGTTTAATCTTAAAATCATTTCTCAGGTTGTCCAAGCTTTATCCTTCAAAAGCTTTGCTCTAAAAAAAAATGTTTTCAACTTTCTTCCTTAAAAAAAAAAAAATTCTCAAAAAAATTTCATAGGTTTTCTTAGCTTTTTCCTTTAAAAGCCCCGTTTTCAAATTTTTCGAGTTTTCAAGTTTCCACCTCAGAAGGCCTACTTTCAAAACTCTAGGTTTTCAAACTTTTTTTCTCAAAAGTTTTGGTTCAAGTTTCAAAGATTTTCCAAAACCTTTCTAATTCAAATCCAAATCAATCCAGTTCAAAAAGCGATTTCAAAATCATTCCAAGCAATCAACTTTAATTTCAAAATCAAGTTTTTAAAAATCCTGATTTCAAAATCCAAACAATCCATTTTTCAGACTCAAAATCTTCAAACTCCATCCCTCCGATCACCTCGCGGTCAACATGGGACTCTTACTTTATCATTTTCTGCCTTCGACAAGCAAAGACAGAAAAAGATAGGCAGCTGTAAGCACCCCATTTTTGCCCGCTCGGCAATCTCCAATCCTACCAGACTCATATTCAAACCAACACAGATATATTCAAGTCCAAATCAACTTTTCAAACTCAATTCAATCAATCAATTGCTTCGCAAGCCCATTAGGCCCAATAGAGGCAAAATGACCAAAATGCCCTTGTGGCATTACTAGGTCCAATTCTAATTAACACATCTTCTTGGAGACTGTAAGTCCCCATCTCAATCTCCAATTCAACTTCAAGTCCTATTCCAATTCAAATCAAATCTAGCACGTCTTTCAAGAAAGTTAATCCCTCAAGCGTTAAGACCATCTAGTCTGGCACATTTTTCAAGAAAACTCTTTGGAACGGTAAGTCCCTTCAAACTCGTCGATTGGGACGAGACCCCAAGTCCCCGAGATGGTAGAATGATTCACCTTTGGCGCCTACTAACCCGCCAATGTAGAATGCTTATTCTTTGGCACGTCTTTCGAGAAAGTTGATTCCTCAGATGATAAGTCCACTTAGCAGCTTCTCGAGATCAAGCAGTCTCTGGAATGAACGCAAATCGTCAGAGTGGTAGAAACACTAGTAAACATCGCAACTGTTAGAGTGGTGGAAACACTTGTAAATAGGTCAATAATGGGAATTGCCAACAAACCCCCCACGTCATGGGATCGAACTCGCCTCTTGGCCGTGACACGTTTACCAAAGGATGAGATACCTTTGGAAACCCACTCATCACAGACCATTAGAGTAGCAAAAACACTCAAAACCCAAGTCAACACCAATGCCTACTAGCCCACTTCGGTGAAAAATGACCAAACTGCCCCTTTGGCCATTTTTGGCACACTTCTTGAGAAAATACCTAAGTCTTCAAAGTAGTAAGTTCACCCTTCCAAGATCATCCCAGATACGATTCAACATGTTTAAGTGCCTTCTAGTCAGTTTCGGACCAATTCCGAGACCATTCAGTCAAAATGACCATTTTTCCCCTAAGCATCTGAATGGCTTTGGGAGCTACGCCGGCCGTGGGTATCAAACCGGTAACCTCTCGAGAATGTTTCTAATAGTATTCTCGACCTTTCCAGATCATTTCGAGTCAATTTCAACAAACCCGGTGTAAAATGACCGTTTTGCCCCTGGTAGGCAGGTCGCCTTTTCCAACCACGACTCTGGGTATCAAAATGGCACTCTCTTGGAACACTCTGGATAGTGTTTCCAATTTTCAAGTCCTCTTGTGAGTCATTCTAAGTCCATTCCGGTAGTTTTTCGATCTATTTGATCGTTTTACCCCTAATAGCTCGGTCGACAACTTCAACTTTGTTTTTCAAGTCGTTACCCCTAGGACACTATTTTAGGAGTTTCCACACTTTTCTAGCCTTCTGAACCATTCCCGGCCTTCCAGAACATTCCCGGACCTTCCAGAGTTACTTCTAGTAGAGCCAAGCCAAAAAATACATGGTAGTCACTAGGACAAGCACCCAAATCTTCTGCCTTGCATATCAAGGGTTTAAAATATATTTCTTGCCACCTTAAAAGGTTTCCTAAGTGGCTGGCGCCATTGTATTTCTAAGCCAAGCGCCACTACAACAGGCTCTAGGTCGGTTTAAAGTGTCTATAAATACAAAGCCTCCCCTTGCGTGAAAAAGGTCGGCAATCTACCTCCAGAAACTCTCTCTCTCTTGATATATAGCCCTCAAACTCTCTCCAAACAGTAGTTTTCTTAGGCTTCCTCAACCCCTAGCCCGCATACACTTTAACCCTAACATACATACACTCAATACACGCCTATACAAGCCTCCAAGCCGACCATTGAAAACTTAAGGTGCTGCAATCTCAAAGCTCTCGAAAATCAAAGCGAAGTAAAGCAAGTAAGATAGGCAAACTGAAGAAGACACAAGTTTGGTTTTCTATTTATGTTTATGCAATTCCCCCGTTCTATCTTCTCTCTCCTAACCCACTTGGCTTTTCTTCTATTTTAATCCCCTATCTTCTTCCCCCCCCCCCCCCTTTCTTGCATGCTTGGAACAATGGAATCCACAATTCATGTGTAGGAAGAATAGTTGAAAGTCACCGTGTTTGGGGTTTTCTTCTAATTCAACCTTAGACCATGTGGATCGGCCCCCTTGATTATATGGTGAAGCCTAAACCTTGTATGTTTACGACCCTACTTACATTGTGCATATCATATCCATGTATCTCTTCAAAATCGTTTTCTAAACTTGTTTTCAAAAGCTTGCATCAAACCTCTTTCAAAACTTGCATTAAAATCTTCTTCTTCCAAATATGTTTTCAAAAATCACAATCTCAAGATTATTCTAACCACTCAACAGTTAGGGTTGTTTTAAGAAAGTGTTACATAAGTTTTAAGTGTAAACCCTAAATTGTTTTTGTCAAAATCACAATCCTAAGGTGATTCTAGTCATTCCATGGTTAGGGTCGCTTTAGGAAAGTGTTATATTTAATGAGACCAATATGGTCCATATTTTTCAAATCTTTGTTGTTTTCAAAACCACAATCCTAGAATGATTCTAATCTTCCTATGGTTAGAGTCGTTTTAGGAAAGTGAGATATTTTTAGAGACTTTTAAAAGTCCATATTCCATTTCCTTTCCAAATCGCTTTTTTGCAAATCTCTTTCCAAACTTCTTTTCCAATCTACTTCCTAAAATGCTTTCAAAAATCTCCTTCTAAAAACTTTCTTTCCAAAAGTTTCACTTTCCAAAACTTCTTTTCAAAACTCCTTTCCAAAAATTCCCTTCAAAATTTTATTTTTTAAAAACTCCTTTCCAAAAAAGCTCTCTTCAAAATTCTACTTTCTAAAAACACTCTTCAACTTTCTCTCCTAGAAACTCCCTTCAAAAGATTTACTTTCCAAAAACTCTTTTACTTAAGGTCCAAGCCAAGCCCTAGAGCCAATGATTAGGAAACCTTAATTTTCACTTTCCTTTTCATGTCAAAATCCTAAATTTTCAAAATTCTATTTTCTTCATCAAACTCTTAGGTTTCCTAAACCTCTTTCTCACACCAAATCATAGACTTCCAAATCTAAAATTTCCAAAACTCCACATTTCCAAATCTATGTCAAATCTAATCTTTCAACTTAGGAAACCAAATCTAGTTTTTCAATTTAGGAAACCAAATCAAATCCTTCGTTTTTGGAAATAAAATCAAATCATCTATTTTTGGAAACGAATCTAAACTTTTAAGAAATAGAAATCAAACATTTCATAATTTCAAATCTTTCCTAATCTAAACCTTTCCTAATTCTCATCTTTTCCAAAACTCAAACTTTCAAATATTTCCTAATTTTAAACTTTCAAATCTTTCCTAATTTCAAACGTTTCAATCTTTCTAAATTTAAACCTTTCGTAATTGCTAAACTTTCTAAGTTCTAAATCTTTCAAAAATTCAAAACTTTCCTAAGTTCAAAATTCTCCTAAGTCAAATCTTTCCCAATTCAAGACTTTCCTAAAATGAAATTTTCTTAAAATGAAACATTCCTAATTTGGCACTTTCATAAAATAGAACTTTCCTAAGTTCAAACTTTCTAAAATTCTAAAGCTTTCCATAGTCCAATCTTTCCTAAACCCTAACTTTTCTAAATCCATTCTAAGTCAAGTTTTTCAAATCAAATCAAATCTCTTTTTAAATCCTCCTTAAATCCAACTTTCCTAATTCGAACCTTTCCTAAATCCAACTTTCTAAAATCAAACTTTTCCAACTTAAATCAAATCTTTCCTAGTTCAACTACACGTTCCAATCTTAGGTAACCTAAACCCTAGGATACCTAAACCCTAGGAGGCCTAAATCCTAGTTCAACACTAACCCTAAAGTTAGGAAGTTTCAACTTTTTTCTAAACCTCTTTTTCTAAGACACGATGGTTTTCCAATTTCAAACTTCAAAATATTTATGAAACTTAACTCTATCTTTCCAAATTTAGTCCATCAAAACGCCTTCTTCAAGTCCAATCCTAGGCCTAGGTTCAATTTCAACTCAAAATTCAATTTCAAATTAAATCTCTTTTTCAAATCAAATCTTTTCAAATCAAACTTTTCAAAACCTAAAAGTGTCTATTTTTAATCGAACTATTGTCTGAACTACGACTGACTTGATTCCCAAAAAGAGATACGTAGGCAACCCTCTTGGGTGCGGTCATAACTTTTTATAAGTTTCCAATTCTATAACTATTGTTAAACTTCCAATTTCTATGATCTATTTCAAGTTTCTAATTCTAAAATCTATTTTCAAACCTCTATTTCTAATTTCTAAAACCTTCTTTCCAATCTCAAATCAAATCAAGTCGTTTCAAATTTATTTTCAAAATCAAATCAAGTCTTTTCAAATCTACTTTCAAAATCAAATTCTTGCACTTGCATATCATGCATCATGTTAAGTTTCTATTCAAAATTCTTTTCTAAAGTGGATAATTTTGGACGTTTATTAATCAAAGATTCCAAATGAGTGAACCTAGGGTGAATAGACATCTAGGTATCACAAGGGCGGGGTAGGGTGATGGCTTAGTGTGTCTTCCCTACACGTAACCAACCTCCAAACGTAGAATCACTGTTTTCAAAGACTAAATGGAGTTATATTCAAAAGGGGCTTAAATATTTTCAAAGGTTGCCAAACAACCTATTTTCTTAAAAATCCTCTCTTTAGGAAGTTTTCAAAAAATTTTCAAAAAACCCCTAAGTATAATCTTTGGATTGCACTTAGTTTAGGTGACCTAACTCACCTTAATCAAGTTAGGTGACGACTCCAAATCTTTTCCAAAGGCCCTTAATCAAATCAATTTCTAATTCAAACCTAGTCGCACTCATTCTTCTGGGAGGATGAGTTCTAACGAGAGAGCACTGTGTTTTTTCCACTCGTGCGTATTTTCGTCGAGTGCAAAAAATTAGGGCGTGACAGGGGCAAAATGGTTATTTTGCACCGAATTTACCGAAATGCGGAATGGCCCAAAAGGGTACTAGAGGAATGGGGATACTGTCAGAAGCATTCCTAGAAGATAACCAGTTTGATACCCAGAGCCGGTGTAGTTTCCGAAGACAATTGAATGGCCCAAGACAAAATGATCATTTTGACCAAATGCTCTCGAAATTGATCTGGAAGTGACTTGAAAGCACTTGAACATGCCGGATTGTCTATAAGACAGTCTGAAAGGGTGGACTTACTGCTCTAAGGACTTAGGTACTTTCTCGAGAAGCATGCTAGTAGGGCCCAAGGGCCAGTTTGATCATTTTTCACCAGAGTGGGCTAGTAGGCACTAGTGTTGACTTGAGTTCTTAGTGTTTCCGCCACTCTAACAGTGTGTGATGAGTTGGTTTCCAAAGGTATCCCATCTTTTGGTAAACGTGACATGGCCAAGAGGTAAGTTTGGTCCCATAATATAAGAGGTTTGTTGGCAATTTCCTATGTGGACCTATTTACGAGTGTTTGTGCCACTCCGATGGTTGCAATATTTGTGAGTGTTTCTGCCACTCTGACGGTGTACGTTCATTCTGGAGACTGTCTTATCTCGGGAAGCTACTGAATGGTCTTACCGTCTTGAGGCCTTAGGTACTTTCCCGATCAACGTGCCGAATAGCGGACATTCTACGTTGGTAGGCTAGTAGATGCCAGAAGTGAACCGCTCTACCATCTCAAGGACTTGGGTTCCATCCCGGTCGATAGGTTTGAAAGAACTTATCATTCGAAGGAATTTTCTCGATAAACGTGTTGGATTGTATTTGACTAGTCTAGATTGAAATTGAAACTGGAATTGAAGTTGAAATGTGGACTTATTGTCTTTAGGAAGATGTGCCAATTGGAATTGGACCGAGCAATGCCCCAAGGACATTTTGGTCATTTTGCCTCTATTAGGCCCAGTAGGCCCGCAAAGTGTTTGATTAATTGGATTGATTCTGAAATTTTGGTTTTGACTTGAATATGTCTATGCCGGTTTGAATATGAGTCCGGTCGGGCCAAAGATTGCCAAGCGGGCAAAAATAGAGTGCTTACACCTTTAAACCTTCCATTTTAAATCATCTCCAAAAACATGCATCATCCATCCCCAAAATGATGACAAAACCTTGTTTTCAAAGACATATAAGTGGATATTGAGTAACTGGAGATTAGTGAGTGAATTAAGGGTGAATTGACATGCAAGTACTAAATATCGAGTGAGGTAAGATGATGATCTTAGGATATCTTTCCTACATGTAACCAACCCCTGGACCATAGTTTTCTTATGCGAAGACCAACATGGAGTCACACTTTCAAAAGGGCTTTCATACATTTTCAAAAAGGCTTTCAAACATTTTCAAAAGGTTGCTAAAAACTTTATTTTCTAAAACCCTCTCTTGAAGGCATTTTCAAAGAATATTCGAAAAACCTAAGTTTAGTCCTCAAATTACGCTTAATTTTAGGTAACCTAACATATCTTTAATTATGTTAAATGGTGACTCTAAATTTTTTTCAAAAAGCCTTATAAAATCAATTTTCAAGATGAAACCCCCGTAACACTTGTCCTTTTTCAAGGATGACTTCTATCAGATTAAGTATCAGGTTTTGTTTGAGGCAAGAGACGCTTGGTGCAGAAATGGGGGAGCGACATGCTTCAAATGCATATGCTTCCCAACAAGAAAAAGTATCCCCGAGCCTAGACCTAATTATGCAGACTAACATGGAGTCAAACTGTAAAATCCTATCTTGCTTAACATCATGTTTAGATTTATAGCATGCTTATAAGTGTATGATTTCCTTAATCAAGAATTTGATTAGCATGTTTTAATGGGAACATGTCATGGGGGGATTATGTTATTTTTTAGCATGATTAATTAGTTAAATCCATGATTAATTAGTTTAATTAATCTTCATGTTTAGCTTAATGTTAATGATGATTAATTATCATAAATGTGATTAATTATGCTAATCATGTGGATTAGTGAATCAAGGAGGTCTAGGAGTGTGTTACGTAAGTGTGTGCTTCATCTAAGTGTGGTGTGTGCATAAGGTGTGTGCTTCATCTAAGTATGGTGTGTGCATAAGGTGTGTGCTTCATCTAATGGAAGGTGTGTACTTGTTGCTAACATTGTATGTGTGTGTGTGTGTGTGATATGTGTGGCTACAGATACAAGTTGTATCTATAGTTGTCTTCAAGTTAAGAGAGAAGAGACGAGCTTGTTAGTATTTTGTGTGTTTGGCAAAAGAGAAAGTGAGAGAAAAAAGAATAGAAGAAGAGGAGATTGAAGGCAGAAGCTTGTGTTTCATTGTTTGAGATGAGGAATCTCATGTTTGTGCTTGTTTCATTTCATTTTATTGATTATTGCATGATAACATCTTATTTCATGTGATGGAGGTTGAATTGAAGTAGAGAAAGGGAAGAGTGATTAGGGTTTCCAAATAGAAAGCCTTAAATTCTCATATTGTACATGTTTTTAGTGTTTGAGAACTTGTTTATGGCATTAGAATTTCATTCTAGACTTAAGAAGACTTACAATTGTGTTGAAATTGGAAAAAGGGCTTTAAACCATGTTTTAGAAGTTGCATTTTGGACCAAGGAGGGAGAGGGGCGCACTAGCGCTCTTGGGGGGTGCCAAGTGGCGCAGTGGGCTGCCAGGAGAACACCTGGGCGTGCCTAGAGGGTGCCATGGCACAGTGCCTCGGCCGATTTGACCCCCATTTTGCATTTTGCCTTCTTATATTGCATTGGGAAGGATTTAACACTTTTAATTGAGTTTCTAATATATCATTGATGTATTATATATATTGTTTATAAGTTATAAGCCATAAATATGCATTTATGACATAGTGCATCCTTATTGAGTCTTACCATATCATTGTAGCATCATTTCTTGGTGTTGGGGAGCTATAAGCTTTGCATATATGTGATTTATTGTATATAACAGTGTAATCTCACAAGTTTGATATGGTGGTGTGTGTGTTAGGTTCAGAAGTGGTTAAAAACACTCCAATTCTACCAAAGGAGTGATTCTTCTTGGTACAGTAAGTTGAGGTAGGAATATAAGACACTCTTATTCGTATTGAATAGAATGTCTTATTGTGAATTGTTCATGTTGATTGTGTGATGGATTCAAGATAATCTTATTCATACTGAATTGAATGTTTTGTTGTTAATGTTATTGTTGTTATTAATGTTAGTGTTGATTGTGTAGGGAGTTTAAGATAATCCTTCTCTTATTGAATGAATGTATTATTATATTATAAGGTGGGAATTTAAAATAGTCTTATTCGTATTGAATTGAATGTTTTGTTGTTAATATTGATGATGATTGTTAATCCTTCTCTTATTGAATTGATATCTTGTTGTCTATGTTTATTATGATTGTGTGATAATTGTTGGGTTATGAGATGATATTGCATACAATATACATTGTGTGCATTGCATGGCAAAAGGTTTGGTCATACGGGACCAATCTAAGGTGGTCATGGTGAACTAACCTAAAAGGGTGTTACAGTGGACATTACTTGATAGCAAGCCATCAATATATTAGGCTAATGTTACCGAAATAGCACGCACATTTGTGATGATATCATTCATTGCATTGCAAAGAGGCATTACATTTCATGAGGCATTCCTCATTGATGTTGGTGGTTGACATATGATTATATATATCATTGATGAAGTGGATAATCTATTGATAGATGACTCAGTGTTCATTTATCATTCATTCTTTACAAGTTTGATTATCTTAGTGAGCACGTTGACATTATCTCACACCCACACAAATCATTTTGTAGGTGAGATAGAAAAAAGGTCTGGTCCACTACAGATGGTGTCGAGTCTGGAGCTTCGAGAAACTCTATTTTGTTATATCGGTAGTTTTGTATATACTATTAGTGGATTGGACTTTATTTACGTTTCGATTTTGTAATTATAGTGAGTTTAACTCGATACTTCTCTTTATGTAAATTATTAGATTATGGGACGGTTTATATGGAGATTCTGGGATGATTTTATATATAATGATGTTGTTTAATCCATGTAAGATTCTTATCTTTGGGATTATTATGAGGTTTCGTTGACAGGTTGGTACCTTGTGAGATCACATTCATCCTAAGACGGCATTAATGATGCTTGATTAGGGGCGGGCATGACACAAACCATCAAGGGCCTTTTAAAAAAACAGCACAAATGCCTTTTTCAAACTAATTGAAATCTTTCCAAACTTGCATATCATGTTTTCTACATCAAAATCATATTTTTTGCCTTAAAATTCATATGTTAAGAAAACACACTTTTTGGAGACCTGGCACACCTTAAATGTCAAGTGACGACATCAAAGTTTTCCTAAAACCGATGGTCTTTTTAAATCAAATAAACTGTGTGAGTCAAGACAAAGACCCCGCACGTGTGCCGAGGTATAGGCTCTTCAAGTCACACAAAAAAATTGATAATGTGCCCCGTCTCATTTGCGTGATGTTTAGACTATCCAAAATCTGGTTGTGACTGACAGACTCCTTAAACATTTTAGTAGAGTTAATCGCTACGAGTTCAATCAGGTTGGGGGTTGTCCACGTTAGGCCTCGTTCTAGGTGGCTTAATGGCACCTCCCTTGAAATGTGATGTGGCAGCACTTGATAACTCTAAAACATAAATAAAGAAAAAGAAACAGACTACTAATACAAAGTGAAAACACAATTTTACTGAAGTCACAAAACATTAGAGGATTCCACCCTAAGGTACAATCCACAACTCATCATACTTGCACAATAGTGTCCAAAATATCTTACTATGAGATAAAACGCAATACAATGAGTGTTGCTCTCTAAACGTATTCTCTTTAAAATGCTAATTGTATAGTGGACAGTTGACCACCAATAAGCGCGAGACTTAAAAAGTAAAACCATATAGTGGGTGAGCGAACCCCACACTCAATGAGTATATCTGAATCTATAGATAAAGAATATGTAAAAATGATAACGGATCAAGTTTTAACTCAAAACAACTTTCAATAAGAAAATTTCACCAAAATCATCCATAATAAGAATGTAACTTTATCTATTAATGGTGAAAATACTTTTATGGTGATTTATTTATAATAAAAAGCTTATGTGGCTCTACCAACTCATCCCACATAGCCAGTACTCGATAATTTTTCAACCAAAGTTATGACGACATATTTACATTCATATTTGACTCAACTATTGATGTTGAAGGAATTAGAGACCATTTCATAGTAGGTACACTTCCGCATAAGGCCCAAAATAAGGTTCATACTTACACATGAAAACAAAGTTCAAACTTCCACACAAGGTTTGAAAGCAAGGCATATACTCCCACACAAGGACTACAAGCAGTACACTAGAAAGCCTAACAAAGCACAAATTTAAAATCACATTTAAGAAATATACAATAATTGTAAATGCTCATATTCTTGCATTAAAATGAACACTTATGCTATGTTTGGTACAAGAGAATGGAATAGAATGACTATTCCCACTTTCATTTTCATTCCTTTGTTTGGTATCACTATTTAAAGGTGGAATGATCATTCTTATATTTTGTTAGAATGACTATTCCCTACTTCAAGAGTGGGAATGGTCATTCTATTCCCACATGAAACAGCATAAAACAAAACTTAGTAAGATTTTTACTATCAAATATCTTTAAAAAAATATAAAACATATTTGGTAATTATTTTTTTGATTTTAAAATTTTAAAATTTTAAAAAAAATTATTTTAAAATTTAAAAAGTTAAAAATTCACACCATCGCTGCCACTACTAACCACTACCACTGTCTACCGTCAGCCGTAATCACTCGCCATCCACCGACAACGCTACTCCCCACCGCTGTCACCGTCCCACCACCATCACCCATTATTGGCCACCACCGCCACCCCACCACCACTGCCGTCACTAACACCAGCCACCACCACCGCCGCCGCTGCCATTACAAATGCTTAATAATATTTAATAATTAAATAATATATATTATTAATATTTTGTATAGACATAAAATTAAATTTTCATATCATACATAAATTTTATTCCATTTTATTCTAGTATTGTTCATTGGTCTTACCAAATAAAGGAATGAGAATGACTATTCCATTCCATTCTCATTCTCATTCTTATTCCATTCCTTTCCATTCCCTTATACCAAACATAGCATTAAAGTTGAGTCAGGTCAATTCTCACTTCAAATACTTTTCAAAATCATGCTATAATTATACATGCGCATGAAAATACATGAACCTTAACTCAATCAAAGATTTAAGAGCATGTAATTCGCCTCCGACATATTAAGTGAAATATATTTAAAGTAAGTTCCAAAAATACACTTAAGATGATAAAATACTGAAATTTTGGATTTAACCATCTTGGCACAGGTGCACTATTTTGATCACATCTCTTATAATATTGAGAACTTACAAATGAGACCAATATGTCTATAACTCTGTTTCTCATGAATATTTGGCTTATATTCAAAATGGTATAACATTTCATCCGGACTTCAAACTAAAATCTATATTAATGGACAATGATCTAGATTGCAATCCCAATACACTAGAAAGATCTCATAGCAAAAGTTCCTGCGGCTCGAGCCAGCTTTGCGCCTTGACCTGGATGACATTCAATATCATGTACCCATGTTCCTATACGTATATCGGCTAATGGTATGCAATTTCCTATTTTAGAATTTAGATTAACTTAGCATATAAGTCTAGTTTCCAATGTATGAAATGGTGCAAAATTTTGAATTTTCTAGAGAAAAATATAGTCGTTTTCTTAATGGGTGTTATTGTTTATTGACATGTCTGAACTGAGCCTAGAGCCTACCAACTACCCTTTTTTTCTCTTTAATCAAATCCCAAATCAATCCAACCACCGTAGTTGCTCCCAATACACACAGACATTAGTCAAAATGAATTCTAAATAAACATCAGACAATTAATTGCCTCAATCCAATTTCATCATAAAAATAAGACCTTAAGCAAACAAGATTATTCTATCTCATGTTCCTTAGCATATGTCTACTACAATAGTTAAAATTTTAATTTAATCACTTTTACCATATTTACGAAGCTTATAGAGGTCTCCTTCGATAAGTAACATAAATAAAATATAAAAGTTTAAGATTGTTACCTTAAACAAAGTCTAAATAAGTTTCTCTTCAATTTATACTTTTTCTCTCATTTTCTCATACTTTCTCTCACTTCTCTTTCTTTCTTAACATATTCCAGGAGAAGCACTCCTCCTCCCCCTCTTCTTCCATATTTTAAAAAAATTACAGACACAAGTTATGTAATTAACGTAATATATGGCATACACTCTCTTATAAAGAAATTAGCACACTCCAATGAGGTGTCACGCATGCACTTGTACACTCAAGCACCTTAATGACTCACCATTTCATCTGTCACCGTGATTAACATTAATAGTCCTCATTTAAAGCCAAGTAATCAAGTTTACTCACATATAAATTTTGAGAAGGCATTAGCAATAAATCATGTCACTTAAGTACCTTGATTAGACTAATCAAAACATAATTAAAGTAAATACTTCGAATCAAATGCATGAATGTTATACCCCAAGCCTAGCCTGATCTATAGAGCGATTGCGCAAGCCTGACCCAGGCCTCTCGAACTTAACCCCGAGTTGCCTAGCCTGAGCCCAACAGTAAACTGTCATTGGGCTCAGATTGCCAGAACCAACCCACCTTTGTAAAACAAATAAAAACCAAAATTCTCTGGTAGTGAAAAAAGAAAAAATAATAATAAGACAAATAAAGATATCCAAACCAGGAATAGATTTTTAGCACCTAAAAAAAATAACAAAAAGAGCAAGATAAATGACTTATCAAACAAAATTTATATAATTAGCTTAATTTGGATAAAAAGAAAAATAAAAAACAACAAAAAAGTCAACAAAGAGAGGGGGAAGCGGGATGTATGTACAAATACAAATATCTAAACATATATAGGAATATATTAAATTTATATGTATATAAAAGGTCAGACTCAGGCTTGTTTGGGTTGCCCAGAAGATTAACCCCAAGGCCAATCCAAATTTTGTTCAAACTCCAGAAATTTGGCCCAAGTGGAATAATTTGTTCAAGCCCAAAAATAGTCGGGCTAGGGTCAGCTGCTTTGGTAGGGCTTGAGTGAGTTACAACCATGGAGGTAAAGGTTGGTGAAGCACAATTATTTATTTTGTAGCTACATGAATTATAAAAGTATGGAACATGGGTACCAGGAAACTCTCTTTAAGAGGGAAAATGTTTTTCTCAGAAACAAGCTTTTGATAAGATTTGATACTATTCTGAAAATTAAGAGAAACATTCCAGATACCTTTGAAAAATTTATCTAACACAATTTGGATGCTAAATGAAACTCCAAAGAAGCTTAGGGAAAACTAGGGAGAAACTCTATAAAAACTACTTAGAAATGATGTGCCCCTATTTAACTTTTTGAAGAAACAAGTTAGAAAATTTTGAACTTGGTGCAACGATGGAATTGTATCTTTAAAGCTAAGGAATGGCCTTAATTTTTGAAAATAGGAATGGCCATCTAATATTGTATTAAGGTATGTTAAGTAGTTACCTTGAAGAACAATTTTTCAAAAAATACAATTTTAATTGTTTTGCAAAAAAGTGAGGGAGATCCATCCTTCTAGACATATGACTGTGGTTTGAGTCAAAGAGACCTAAGATCTTCGAGAATGTGATGGCTTATACATTCTCCAAGATCCTTTTCCTTATGCCCAACATCTCATCTTTGGTTTTAAAAACTATGCAGCCTTTGGAAAGCATCGTAGGCCCCATAAAAGGGTTGAGATATTATCTTATGTGATGGCTGCCAGAGGGAAACAAAGAGGATAGAGAAAAGCAGCGATGAGAATGAAAGTGAGAATATGACTGAGAGAGAGAGAGAGAGAGAGAGAGAGAGAGAGGAGCTACTGAGAAGAGGCGTTAAGGTGGCGGCTTTGAGCCTTTGGCTATGAAGGGGAAGCAAATGGGGCAAAGTAGAGAAGAAGAGGGGAAGAATACCCTTCGCCCTTTCACTACTTACTTTTGTTATATTTTCACTTCTAACACCTATTAGAATAAGAAAATGTTACATTCAATCCTTTTTTTTTTTTCCTACACACAAGTGAACGAGTCAAATATGAATTTATTAATATAAATTCTACAATCTTATGTTTAGGAACAAAAAAAAAGATTGAGAGATGAAATTGTATATACCATCACTTATTAGAATAAACCATCTAACTAAGGGCTCATTTAGTGCAGCTATTTTTTAACTTTTTTTTATTTTACTTTTTTAACTTATAAGTAAAAAAATTAAGATTTTTTTATTTTTTAACTTTTATAAGCTAAAGATAAAAAAATAAAAATAAAAATAAAAAAAAGTCCAAAAAATCTGACTCTTTGTTTATATAAACTACAAAAAAATTAGCCGGAAAAAACTCTACCAAACCGTAACACCTGTTAGCTCAATCGGTGTTACTCAGGCTTTTTTCATAAGCAAACCTGCATGGGTCTAGCTACAACTGATAGGTCTTCATTTGCAAGTCCGATGATCATTATATGGCATGTGCCGTGTCTCTAAGCAATAAAAAATAAAAACCCTTCGATGAAAATATTTTTCAGCTTTTTTTTTTTTAACGTTGTAAATGTTGAGTTACCATTCATATCATTTACTTTCTTAAAATGATTATATAGTATATATGTCTACTAAATTAAAAATTGCTTCAACTGTTACACAATTTAATTGTGTTAGCTAAATAACTTTGAAACTTATATATAATTCGATTGCCTAAATTCAACCAAACGATTTGAAATGCTATAATTATTGTATTGAAATTGAATCTATACTACATAAGGTAAAGCGAAATGAAATTAGTTAAATATATTTATATTTTACTAGTAACCGAACAAGAAATAATTATTTGACAAACACCTTTTCGTTTTCTTCCATTTTCCCACTCCAATTCACATATATAAAAGAAAATATATAGTTCTTTTATTTCATTCTATTTTCTTATATATTTCCTTCATTTGCTTCTATAAATTCAAAATCCAAATATTAACGTTAATTTTTTTCAACATGAGTAGAAGAAGAATCTCCTTTCAATCCAACAACATTTCATTTTTCTTGTCTTTTTATTTAGTTATTTGTTTTTTTGCTTATCTAGCTAGGTATTCAAAATCAATTGGTGTAAATGGTTTTAACCCCTCTTTCTTAGTGGAGAAACAAATCAGGACATCACCTTGTCATCTATGCTTATATATTATAGCAATAGGTTAAGAGGTCTATGAAATTAAAGTTTCAATCCAATTTTCTCAAAATTTTGATTTTTTAAAACATATAGTACATATGTCATACTATTATTGGTTTCTTTCAATTTACTTATTTATTTTAAACTTCATAAATGCTATTTATTGATAGTTATGGTAACATTTTAAAATTTGTTTTAGTTATAATTCTCCTAAAGAGTCTTTATTAATCATCCATTGACAATTATGATAACATTTTCAATTTTTTTTAATTATAATCCTCCTAAAGAATCTTCACTGGACATAAATTAGATTTTAAATTTCTAAAATAAAAATAACAAGTGTCATTAAATTATTAACACTTCGTCATATACAAGATACATGTGACGAAATATTTTTGATTTTTTTTTAATTTTTCTTATTTCTTCCCAATTTTATAAGTATTATCCATTGATTGATATAGTAATGTTCTCAAATTTTCTTTAATATACTCCTTCTAAAAAAATATTATATCTTAACGCCATAAAATAAAAATGACACGTGTAATGAAATTATCAGAGTTTTTTTATTTTTAAGGTCTCAATTCACTTCCCCTAAAAAAAAAAAATTTCAAGAAAATAAATATAAAAATTAATATTTTGAATAGAATTGTGATGAAATTATTTATTTTTTTTAATATTAATTTTTTAAAATAAAATATTTCCATTTTATTTTTCATAGTATTTACATAAAAATAAATTGGATGTAAAAAATTTAATATAATATTATTTTACTTGGATAATAATACTTCAACCTTTTTTTGTCTCAAGACTCTAATATTGTTTCATGTTATTTTGTGGCTTTAAATGATGAATGATATAACTATTTTGTAACAAAATTGAATTTCACTATAAAATTTATTGATTTTAACTTAACCAATATTTTCAAGTTTAACTTACACAAGCATTCATAATTTATGCAAGTATAATGGCTACAAAAATTATATTAGCCATGAACACATGACAAAATAATATTTTTTTAATTGGCACTTTCTAAAATTTTAAGAAACTATTTTTAAAAGATGATTAATAGATTCAAAATAATATTTGATATAACTACATGCATGTATTGAATTATTAATGCTAACCATTTTAAATACCTAGATTTCTAAATTTATAACTTAAGGACAATTTTATTTATTAAGATAAATTTGAAAATCAAATTTTCTAAGCATATTAAATAACTAATGATAAATCAAGTCTCTTTGAATTTAAATTACAAATTATGTTTAAGTAAAGATTTTAATTTTAAGTAGCTATATATATGCATATGTGTGTACCATTAAATGAACTCAATATAAAATTCATCTAAATGTATGACTTATACATTTAATCAACGTAACTCCTGAATTGGAGAAAATTAAATTTTTATTAACTAATAGTAATCTTTCTACTATCAAAGCTATTTTGCCCACAACAACAACACAGTGGAAACCTAAAAATTTTATTAAGAAGTAATCAAACTAAAAGTTCTTCAATTTTGAAGAGTCAAGATAAAAATATGTGATCATGACAAACAATAAAAATTTATTCACGTTACCAAAAATTTTAAGAGAAAAAAAATTACTTTAAAACTTTAGTTTCTTATTACAAGTTAGAGAAAAAGGTAAATATCCTTGTTTTAATTAGTATACTTCTGTTGTAATATTTATCTTTCATTTGTTTGATACGTTTAAATCTTGAAGCTTAAATCGGAAAGATAATTATTAGCATTACTGTATAACTGAATATTTGTTGCACCTTGTAACAGTTTACCAGACATTTTAATAATACAAAAAAAAAAAACCAAAAATATATCAGTGAAGGGAGTTCTTAGCTTTTAGCGGTTAAATTGTGTGTTCTAAGCGTCCACGTGTTTGGAAGGCATGTTTGAGATGAAAATAAAAATAAAAATGAAAGCATGTAAGTAGGTAAATGTTATATTAATTATTGACTACCCTACTACACTACTCTGTTATGGTGGATTAAAATTTCATTTTTCATAGTGCACAATTTTTCAAACTGATGTCACTCTTTAACATACGTGGTAGGTACGGATGGAACGCATCTGATGCAAGCTCATGCGTTTTATAGTATTCATTGGAGGTTGGAGGTTGGAGGTCAAACTTGCTAATTTGAATTGAAGTTTATAAAATTGAAACTTATATCTTGTATTTTAGAAGAAATCTCAAACATAGTTGTGAAAGCGGGAATGGGTAATGTTAAGTGATTCAAAATTAAATAAGATATCTATAAGAAAATTTATTAAGAATTTTTAAAATAGCTATTAAAATACTTTCATGATAATTAAAATACTAATACTAGAGAATACATATATAAACCTATTAGAGCAATTACATATTATTGTTAAAAATAAAATTTCAGATGATGAAAAATACTAGAAATCACAAGAATTGGGATTTCAAAGAGCTTTTACAATATTTTTTGAAGAGATTTTGATAAATTTATTTTGATTATGTTAGAATATTATCTTGTGACTTGTTCGAGTTTTTCGGTAAACTATGACATGAGACCCTGTTTGTTTGCAGAATTAGAAAATGGGAGATAAGTAATATTGTGGGATTAGAAAGGTAGTGATAGATGATAAATAATACTTGATATGATGGGGGATTACTCATATTACGTTTGGTTAGGATAAGATTATGATGGGATAAGTAATATTATTTTATTAAAATATCACATTAAAAATAAAAAACTAATAAAAAAATTAATTTTAAATTATAATATAGCTATTTAATATTATTTTAACTTATTATAATAATAAAAAAAGGATAAAAGTATTATTTTTAAACTTATCCAAGAGAGGGAATAAATAATACCACCTCTCTATAGTGTTACTTATCTCCTATTTTGACAAATTAATAGTCTAAAAGAATGAGTAATTATCCGTCACTATTTTTTTCTAAGCATAAAATTAGGTAGACTCAAAAAATAACATGTCCAATCTCCACCTTATATCTCCCAACCAAACATGCCCTGGATACGGCTCCTGGGACTGGATAAATGAATTAGTGCGCATGCTTAACGTTGTTGTGCAATGTTTAAAAGTCAAGAGCAGTGCACCTCTTCTGAGCAAGCAAGGGCCACAAATTTTCACGCACAAATTCAATACTGGGACCTTACCCGAGTCAAATACATATTATATATATATATATATATATATCAATACAGGGAAACTGTATTATGTATAGGATAAATTTTACCTAGGCCCCTTAAGTTTTACATATAAACACCTAAATTTATTATTTTTAAAAAATAAGCACCAATACCCTTTTAAGTTTTGAATATCTACAGCTAGATCGCCTACCGTTACTGGCGGCTCACGTTGTCTGTTTGTTGACTTGGTTGACTATTTCAAAAGATCATTAAGCCCTTGTTTACAATTTAAAATAAAGAGAACTTGTATTGCAGTGGGAGTTTTACACTGCTAACTTTAGGAATTTGAGCTTGTGCAATGATCAAGTGCCACGTGTAATATAATATAATAATAATTCTTTTTAACCAATCCTATTCCATCAATGATGTTTAAGCATTCACATCATATAAAAACCTAAACTCTCACCCTCCCCAAAATAATACATTACTGATAACATTCTTTGTAATTTCGCCTAAAATACCTTCTTGCTCAACCTTTCTCAGGTAACGCACACTAATTATACGAACAGAACCTATATTACTGCATACATATTAAGGGAAAATAATTTAATAACATGCATTTTGGACTGTTTTCAAAAAACGAGATATGAGAAAAATAATAAAAAAAAAGATATGAGAATGTGAGCCCTATGATTATTTAAATGATTTTAATATATAATTTTTGTGATAACATACTTTGGTATTTGATTAATAAATATTTTTAAGATTATGACAATTATTATAATATGTTTAATATTTGATTTTAGTGATGTTGCGATTTATGTCTATAGGTCAGATCACGAAATCATACAACCCACATAGAGAACCTAGTACACAATCAAGTTCTTAATTCTAAAATTTGAATAAGAGTTTACTTCGAGAAATATTCTAAAAGAAATTAAAATTTAATTTCAAAAAAAGTGCTAAAAAATTCAAGTATGGAATTTATATTGCAATATATATTGAGATTGTGTAGAATCAATGTTTTAAGGAAACATTGATTTCATAGAAAAATCAAAGGGTATGATTTCTTTTCATATACACACAATGATATATTATCCAGGAGATACTGTCATTAACTTTCAAGATTGGTGATATATGTTATTTTTTAATATGAAGATTATTGATAAGGAATCTAGTCAAGAATAAAAGATTGGGACGATCATTTAATATTGCCACCAAGATTCAGGAAAGTCAAAACTAAAAATATTCTCAATATATTTTGGAAGAGTCTTGGGTCATTAAATGAGTAGATTCGATCAAGCTTCAAAAGTGAAATAATTTGGAAGATGTTCTTGAGAGCCTTATGTCATTAATGAAGAGATTTGGTCAAGCCTCAAGCATTAAAGACAACTGGGATATTTTCAATCATATTATGAATATTCAGACAAGAAAAAATATTCAAATGTTGAAGATACATAGCAGAAAATTTAACAACATATTTTTGACAACCCTAAAGGGAGAATCAAGTATTTTGATAACAAAGGCAGCCGAAGATATATTCATATATGTGCAGATTTTTTATACAAGAAAATATATTCAAATCTTGAATATACATTGCAGAAAATTAGCAGCATTAATTCGGCAATTTCAAAGGGAGATCCAAGCCATTTCGAGTAAGAGGAATATTTTGGAAGATTTTCACCAACAACTCTCTAACGGCTAGTTGATTGAAGACATCTTTGAAGGCCTATATAAAGTCTATTGCTGCAAAAAAAGAAAGTTTACAACAAGCATGCACAAAAAGTGAAATCCTGTCAAGCTAGTTTTTGAACTTACAAGTTCTTATTCTTGTAATCTTTGTTTTTCATTGGCATATCTATTCTTTAAAAGAATCCTTTGTAAAACAAGAGTGTTTGTACTCTTGTTCTTTCTTGAAAAGAGAGATTTTTAGCTAAAAGAGTAGCTAGGTGTAAGTACTTCATTTTTGCCTGCTTAGCAATCTCCGGTCCGTCCGAACTCATATTCAAACCGATGCAGATACATTCAGGTCCAAATCAACTTTTTAGACTCAATCTAATCAATCAATTACTTCACGGGCCCGTCAGGCCCAATAGAGGCAAATAATCAAAATGCCTTTGCGGCATTGCTTGGTCCTATTCTAGTTGGCATGTCTTCTTAGAGACGGTAAGTCTCCATTTTAATCTCAAATTCAATTTCAAATCTAATTCCAATCCAGATCAAATTAAGCATGCCTTTTGAGAAAGTTGATCCCTTAGGCAGTAAGTCCATCCAGTCCGACATGTTTTCTAAGAAAACTCTTCAGAACTGTAAGTCCTTCCAAACCCATCGACCGGGATGGAACCCAAGTCTCCAAGATGATAGAACGGTTCACCTTTGACGCCTGCTAGCTTGTTAATGTAGAATGTCCGTTATTCAGCATGTCTTTTGAGAAAATTGATTCCTTAGACGATAAGTCTACCTAACAACTTTTCGAGATCAGGCAGTCTCCGAAATGAATGCGCACCATTAGAGTGGTGAAAATACTCGTAATCAGGGCAACTGTCAGAGTGGCGGAAATACTCATAAACAGGTCGACATTAGAAAATGCCAACAAAACCCCTATGTCACGGGACCGAACTCGCTTCTTGGTCGTTATGTTTACCAAAGGACGAGATACCTTTGGAAACCAACTCATCACAGACCGTCAGAGTGATGAAAACACTCAAAACCTAGGTCAACACCAGTGCCTACTAGCCGACTCTAGTGAAAAATGACCAAATTATCCCTTGGGCCTTTTTCGGCACGCTTCTCTAAAAAATACCTAAGTCTTTAGAATGGTAAGTCCACCCTCCCAAGATCCTCCTAAAGACGATTTGGCATGTTCAAGTGCCTTCTAGTCGGTTTCGGACCAATTCCGAGACCATTCAGTCAAAATGATCATTTTGCCCCTAGGCATCCGAGCGTCTCCGAGAACCACACTGGCCCTGGGTATCAAACCGGTTACCTTTGAAGGATGCTTCTAATAGTATTCTCAATCTTCTAGCATCTTTCTTTAACATTTCGAATCTATTCCGGTAAACCTGGTGCAAAATAACCGTTTTGCCCTTGGTGGGCCGGTCGCCTTTTCCAACCACACTAGCTCTGGGTATCAAACTAGAAATTCCCCGAAACATTCTAAATAGTTTTTTCAACCCGTAAGTCCTCTCATGAGACATTCCAAGTCCATTTCGGTGGTGTTCCGGTCTAGTTGACCATTTTGCCCCTAATGCCTCGATTGATCACTTCAACAATCCCGACATTATTTTTCAAGCCCGTTACCCTCGAGACATTACTTCAAGGGTTTCTACCCATTTCTGGCCTTCTGGATCATTCTCAGCCTCTCGAACCTTCTGAAGTCACTTCTAGTGGAGCCAAGTCAAAAATTGTATGGTAGTCACTAGTACAAGTGCCAAAATCTTTTGTTTTGCGTATCAAGGGTCGAAAGATACATTTCTTACCGCCCTAAAAGCTTTCCTAACTAGTTGGTGCCACTAGTAATGGTGCCAAGCTAATAAATGGCCTAGCGCCACTAGGTTAGTTAGTTGCCTATAAATACAGACCCTCCCCCTGCGTGAAAAAGGGTTTGCAAACTCAGTTCAAAAACTCTACTTTTCAAAATACGAAGCTTGAAATCTCTCCAAACCCTAGCTCCCTCTAGTCTCTTCAAACCCTAGCCTCCATACACTTAAAACCTGACATCCATACACTTTATACATCCATACACAAGCCTCCAAAGCCTCCATTAAAGACTCAAAGTATTGTAACTTAGAAGCTTTCAAGGATCAAGCAAAGTAAAGCAAGTAAAACAAGAAGAAGACTAGGTAGGGTTTCTCTTTACATTTACATACTTCCCCCTATCTCTTCTCCCTCCTAACCCACTTGGATTTTCTTCTATTTTAATTCCCCATCTTTTACCTCCCTTTCTTGCATGCTTGAAATAAGGGACTCCCCAATCAAACTTGCATCAAAATTCTCTTTCAAACTTGCATTCAAAATCTTGTTTTCAAAATCACAATCTTAAAGTGATTCTAGCCATTCCATGGTTAGGATTGCTTTAGAAAAGTGTTATTTTCATTGTGCCCACTCAAGGTTCATATTTTGGATGTAATCGCTACTTTGTTTTTATCATAACCACAATTTTAAGATGATTCTGGTCATTCCATGGTTAGGGTTGTTTTAGAAAAGTGCGATATTTAATGTGATCATATTGATCCATATTTCAAATCCATGTTGTTTTCAAAACCTCCAACTTAGAATGATTCTAATCTTTTCATAGTTAGAATCATTTTAGGAAAGTAAGATATTCAAAAGATCTCAAAAATCCATATTCAAGTCATTCTCTAAAAATTCTTTTCAAACTCCTTTCCAAAAGCTCTCTTCAAAAATTAACTTTCTAAAAACTTTCTTCAAATTTTCTTCCCAAAAGCTCTCTTTGTAATATCTCAAGCCTCTATTTATTTATTTTAATGTGAATTTCTAGTGTTTGCATTGTTTAATGTTAGTTATTATATCTTTTGGGTCAAAATGACCAATAAAAGTTTACATTTACTATAAGAAAAAACGCGTTTAGTAACAAATAAAATAGTCCCTGCATGTTCTTTTTTAGTCACCAATATGAATTTGCGACTAAGGGGGCGACTAAATTATTTAGTGGCCGATTAGAGGTTATTAAATATTATGGCAACTAAGTTTTGATTAGTCACTGATATGTAATCAATGGCAACTAAATGTGGCAACTAAATTGGTAGTCGCCAAAAGGTAATTAGTCACCAAAAGATGTCAAACGGCAACCATTGACGTTAGTCGTCAAACTCCCATAGTCGCCAATACTTAGTCAGTGGCGACAACACTTTGCGACTAATTATTAGTCGCTATAGCTAATTGTTCGCCAAAATCATCTTATAGTGACCAATATAAGTAGTCACAAATCTCACAATCATAAGGACTTTCGCAACCAAAACATTTTAGTAGCCAAAACATGTTATTAACAAATCAAGTGAACTGTCATAAAAAACCCTTTTTTGAGTTTAAATTTACATTACCAAGCCCTAATAGATCTAGAAAGAGAAAAACAGACAGTTGTTTTGGAGAGAAAAAATTGTTGGCCAACATGCCAGCCACCCCATCTTCTCTCTTTTTCATCATCCTCTTGTTGCAAATTCGGGATCCACTTTAGTCCACCTTAGAAGATAGATCCTGGGATATATGCAGTGGATATATGTAGCATAGTGCGGGGAAGGATTTATGGAATGGTGACTTGGTCAATGATGGAGGCAGCCATGATATAGTCTGTATTCAGTTGTTATGATTTTTAGCTTGTGTATTCTCTAGTTTATCTCTTAGTTTGTTATGATTAGTTTGTTTCCTAGTTTATCTTTTAGTTGTTAATCTTATGGAATAATCTAGAATATTTGTACGACTATTTATAGCCTGTTGATGATTTATGAAAGGGGTGAATAATTTTTCCAGTATTTATTCTTTGGAGAGAGTCTAATAAGCAGAGAGAGTCTGTGAATCCCCTCTAGTCCATCAACGTGAGGTTGACAGTCCAGAGGCTGCGCACCATTTTTGGTATCAGAGCGATTTCCTTCCTTGGATAACCTTTTCCATTTCATGACTGTGACCCGCAGTGGAAACTCATACACCATGTTAACCAACCCACACCTAAACACTGCTAACCCGAACCCAGAACTAGCCAACCTGCAGCAGTAGGTCACACAAATAGCGGCAACCTTGGAGCAATTCAGCCATCGCCTGGATGTTATGGACGAATGCCGGGCTCGCGAAGATCCACGGAGACATGCTCACGGGCAGCGTGTGCCAACTCATGCAGAGGTGCTGGAAGAAAGTGATGGAGTAGACGAGGACGAGGTGGATGACGATGGGTTTGGATATCGTGGACCTCGGCATGTACGTAACTGACAAGTCTTCCATTGAGACTGTGGTGAGTATGGTGCAGGATATCCTCACCAGCCGCTGGATGAACTAACTAAGCGAATGAAGGTGGATGTTCCAGACTTCTATGGAAAACTAGAACCCAATGCCTTCGAAGATTGGGTTACTGCCATTGAAGATTATTTTGACTGGTTTACTATCTCAGAAGATCGGAAGGTACGATACGTGAGGATGAAGCTTAAAGGCCATGCACGAGCTTGGTGGGGAAGTGTGGAAGAGCAGTTGCGTCGTACTCGACGACCAGCGGTATCCAACTGGGAAGAAATGAAAGAAAGGCTAAAAGAGAAGTACTTGCCCAGTGATTATGAACAAATGATGTTCGAAGACATGCTGCAGCTGCGATAAGGATCAACAACCATCGATCAATATACGGATCAGTTCCATAAGCTCACGGTCCGCAGCAAAATAGTGGAGACCGAATAACAGACATTAGCTCGTTATCGCACGAGATTGAGGAACGATTTACGCAAGGAAATGACGACCACTCGACTAATTAATGTGGAAGAGGGTTACCAATTGGCGTTACGAATTGAAAAACAACTGGGCACTCCAGGTGGAAGGAGGATGGTGTTTACAGACCCTAAGGCAAGGCATGTCGCAAGCCCAGCCTTCCCACGACCCCCAGTAGCGAGTGAGACAACAAAGGGAGCACCGATCGGTGACCAAAGGGGCAGGGCCAAAGTGACGGGGGAAGGGCCGCAATGCTACAAGTGCAAGGGCTTTGGGCACTTTGCTGTGGTATGTCCTACCCGTGACCAAAAATTAGCCTATGTTTGCGAAAGGGAGTTGATGGTGATAGATACGATTGAAGAAACAGAGGTGGACGTTCACGAAGCCATCAGTGATGAGGAGGAGCATTTGGGCGCAACCGATCTACCTAGCTGCGTCATCCATCGAATGTTGACAGGACAAAAAAAAGGAGCTAGAGACCACCCACGCATGGTGCCGCACCAACATTTTTCACACTCGAATGGAACACGATGGTCGAGCTCTCAACGTCATAATCATCGATGGAAGTGGCATGAATGTTATTTCTGAAGATGTGGTGGAATGGTTGGAGCTAGAAACTGAGAAGCATCCCACTCCCTACAAAATTAGTTAGGTTAATGAGGCTAACTCGGTCCTTGTAAAGTCCCGTTGCTTGGTGAAATTTTCATTGGGGAAGAAGTAAGTCGACGAAGCCTGGTGTGATGTGATCCCTATGACCGTTTGTCACATGATACTAGGGCGGCCATGGCTCTACGACCGACGGGTTTCTTATGATGGGTATGCCAACACTTATTCTTTTATGTTTAAAGGGAGAAAGTTGGTATTGGATCCTTTGTGGGTTTCCGAATTTGAACCGAAGAAAGACACCTGTACTTACTATGTGCCAATTTAATCGAGCTATACATAAGCAACGTATGGTGATCCTGTTAGTGAGTCGTGAAGCTAAGAAGGATGATGGTCAGATTCCACAAGAACTTGCTAACCTTTTGGAGGAGTTTTGGGATATAATGCCTGACGAATTGCCAAAGCAACTCCCACCTATGAGGGATGTGTAGCATGCCATTGATTTAATTTCGGGGTCAACTTTGCCCAATTGGCCACACTACCGCATGAGTCCCTCTGAGCATGAAGAGCTCCATCGACAGGTCCAAGATCTACTAGACCGAGGTTTCATTCGTGAAAGCCTCAGCCCCTGTGCTGTTCCAGCCTTGCTCACACCTAAGAAAGATGGAAGTTGGCGAATGTGTGTAGATAGCCGAGCAATCAACAAGATAACGATAAAGTATCGCTTTCCTATTCCCCGCCTTGATGACATGTTGGATTTATTAAGTGGATCATCTATTTTTACGAAGATAGATCTTCGGAGTGGTTACCACCAGATTCATATGCATCCTAGTGATGAGTGGAAGACGGCATTCAAAACCAAGGACGGATTATTCGAGTGGCTGGTTATGCCCTTTGGCTTGACGAACGTGCCTAGCACCTTTATGCGTGTTATGACGCAAACATTAAAACCATTCCTGGGTAAATTTGTGATTGTCTATTTCGATGATATTTTAATTTTTAGTCGGTGCTTGCAGGACCATCTCGATCATCTGAAACAGGTATTAACCACTCTACGAGCCCAACAACTGTTTATCAACCGAAGCAAGTGTTCATTCATGAAAGCAAAGGCCAATTTTTTGGGGTTCATTATCTCTGACCAAGGTGTTGAGGCTAACCCCGCCAAAGTGCAGGCAGTTCTAGAGTGGCCTACTCCTCGGACTTTTTTTGACATCCGAAGCTTCCATGGGCTGGCAACATTTTATCCGCGCTTTATTCGTGGATTTAGCACTATCATGGCTCCCATCACAGAATGCTTGAAGGCAAAGAGCTTTACCTGGACGACCGCGGCCAACAAAGCTTTCATCGAAATCAAGGAGAAGATGGGGCAAGCTCCAATAATAAAGCTACCAGATTTTTCTAAGGTCTTCGAAGTAGCCTGTGATGCTTCGAATGTGGGGATTGGAGGTGTATTGAGCCAGGAGGGCCATCCTATCGCTTTCTATTATGAGAAGCTCAATAAAGCTCATCGAAAGTATTCAGCATATGATATGGAATTATATGCACTAGTGCAGACACTCAAGCATTGGCGCCCCTATTTAATTCACAGAGAATTCATCCTCTGCACCAACCATGATTCGTCACCTTCAATCGCAAAGCAAACTCAATGCCAAACACGCTCGATGGATGGACTTCTTACAACAGTTTGACTTTGTGATTCACCATAAAGCTGGCACCGAAAATAAAGTCACTGACGCCTTGAGCAAGAGACCCCATTTGCTGCAGATATTCTTGGCTTCTCTAACAGGGCTCGATGGCATTAAGTCACAATACACAGATGACTTGGATTTCAGTGATAAGTGGACCGACCTGTCCACCAACCAAGGCGCAACCAGTGGTGATTATTCACTGCGAGACAATTAATTATTCTATGGAACGAGGTTGTGTGTTCCTCACGGTTCCTTACGCGAGCTTATCATCAAAGAACTCCATGGGGGTGGGCTGGCAGGGCACTTCAGTTATGACAAAACTCATGCCTTTGTCGCTGATCGATTTTATTGGCCACGGCTGTGTCAAGATGTTCACACGGTGGTGGATCGCTGTCGGGTCTGTCAAGTAAACAAGGGCACAAGACAAAATACGGGACTCTATACTCCGCTACCCATTTCTACTAAACCATGGCAAGATATCAGCATGGATTTCGTGTTGGGGTTACCCAAGACTCTACGGCAACATGACTCCATCATGGTAGTTGTAGATCGCTTCTCTAAAATGGCGCATTTTATTCCATGTTACAAGACCTATGACGCTTCAAAAATTGCCGTTTTATTTATGTGAGAAGTGGTTTGATTGCACGGAGTACCAGCCACCATAGTTTCCGACAGAGATGTCAAGTTTACGAGCTACTTCTGGAAGACGCTATGGGCTAAAAGGGGGATGAAGTTATTATTTTCTAGTGCTTTCCATCCTCAGACAGACGGCCAAACCGAAGTGACGAATCGAAGTTTGGGAAACCTGTTGCGTTGCCTCATTGCGGATCATGTGGAGAGCTAGGACCTAGTTCTACCGCAAGCTAAGTTTGCATTCAATAATTCGGTCAACCGAACCATAGGCTGCACTCCCTTTGAAGTTGTCCAGGGAGTTCATCCCCGCCCCCCGCTAGATCTGACTTCATTGCCTATGCCCACTCGGCCAAGCGAAGCTGCGATAGACTTTACTAGCTACATGCGCGATATTCATGAGGAGGTATGACGACGTATTGCCCTTCATACGGAAGCATACGCAAGTTATGCAAATGCTCGACGCAAGGACAAACAATTTGCAGAAGGGGGCAAGGTATTTATTCGTTTACATCCAGAGCATTTCTCCCCAGGTACTTATAATAAGTTACATGCTAGGCGTGCTGGTCCATTCCGAATCCTCAAGAAATTGGGTTCGAATGCTTATGTGATTGAGTTACCCTCAGAATATGGCATCAGTCCAGTTTTTAATATAGAAGACCTCACTGAGTTTAAAGGCGAAGAGGACGACATGCCAGTTCCACCAGACACAAGCATGTCGCCAGATCCTTGTATTCATGTGCCCCACAACATCATTCCGCGAGAAGAAATTGAGGCCATACTTGACCATCAATTTGTCACAACACGTCGTGGTGGGTATTACAAGTTTTTGGTGCGGTGGAAAAATCGCCCAAGCTCAGATTCCGTTTGGCTGCAGGCAACAGAGCTCCAGCGCCTGCACCCCGACTTGTTCGCTGCATACGTTCGTCAAAACTTGCGAGAGTCAAGTTCTCCAGAGGGGGCGACAATTGATGCAAATTCGGGACCAACTTTGGTCCACCTTAGAAGATAGATCCTGGGATGTATCTAGTGGATATATGCAGCATAGTGCGGGGAAGGATTCATGGAATGGTGACTTGGTCAATGATGGAGACAGCCGTGATTTAGTCTGCATTAAGTTGTTATGATTTTTAGCTTGCATATTCTCTAGTTTATCTCTTAATTTGTTATAATTAGTTTGTTGCCTAGTTTATCTCTTAGTTGTTAATCTTATGGAATAATCTAGAATATTTGTACAGCTCTTTGATGATTTATGAAATGGGTGAACAATTTTTCCAGTATTTTCTTTGGAGAGAATCCAATGAGCAGAGAGAGTCTGTGAATTCCCTCTAGTCCATCAACGTGAGGTTGACGGTCCAGAGGCTGCGCACCACCTCTCTTTTCAACAATTGAAATCTGTCTACCATAATTCAATGTAGAAAATGATTTTCATCATTTCAAATCCATTGTATACCACCAGTTGATAATGAATTAAAATTCTACATGTTAGCTTCTTCCACTTGCTTTTTATACGCCCACATATATGTGTCCCTTGTGTGGGTCTTTTCTTAATGGATTGTGGAGGGTTTACTTCATGAGATCATGAGATGGCAACTGTAAGTAATAAGAGAAATAAAGTTAAAATTAGACTATTTATTCCACAAAATTTTCTTAGTTCTAATTTTACATACCTTGTAGATACATATGTGTGCTACACACGAATATACACAACATAGGTAATTGAGGTCTTCATTTTCTAAGGGACAACTTGCACCCAACTACCCATGGCTTGCAATATATACAGTTAATTGTTGAAAGAGTTTTTGGGTCAAAATATAGGTGCGAATGGGATACGGTTTAGGACTGTAGGTTGTTCAATGAGGGAGGAGGAGGGAAATCTAGGCATGGTGGCCACGAGTGGAGAGAGAAAAAAGGAAGAGAGGTGACCCACTGGTCTTTCGGCTTGAGAGAGAGTGATGGCAGTGGGTCTCAGCTAAAGATGATGGGAAAAAAGGGATGGGTTAACTGTGGGCTACGGTGGAGAGGTGGGTCGAGAAGAAGGTAGAGAAAGAGAGAGAAAAGGTGTTCCCAGTTGTCTCCACAGTAGCCATGGGTAATGGTGGAGAAGTGGGTTCTGTTGTGGCCGTTCTTCTAGAAAGACAGGGAAAGATAAGAAAATAGGGATTAGAAATTCTAAGGGCACTAGTGACTTTTTAGTCCCTCAAAAACAATGCCAAATTGCATTTAGAGCGTGTGACACACTCACCGTTTCTTTTCACGAAATCTATAACAGTTACACTTTACCTTATACCACAAGCAGCCTCAGTGTAGGTTGCAGCTGTTTTTCGAGTAAAGCGAAATTACCTTTTTATTTTTTATTTTTTATGTTTTTGGTAAGCCTGGATCCTTTGCTCAATAATTAGAGCTTTGTCCACTTGTACCATTCAGTTTGAAAAATGTTTTTACCTTAAATTTACACCCAATTAAACTTTGCATTTCTAGCTTGAACCAGGCAAAGAGAACCCACTAACAGCTGCCCATTTGCAGAGCTTAATGTTAACAATCAGACACAAAGTCTTAAAATTATGAGCAAGAACAGAACGTTTAAGCTTCGATTTTTCAAATGAATAAAAAGAGAGAAATTAAATTACCATATGAATGAGAGTCAAAGATGCTTTTGGGCTTTTCTATGTGAAATAGGGCCAGGGTTGTCGAGCAGGTAGAGGTAATGGGAGAAAGGGGTTTGTCAATGAACCCTTATTCTTCTTTCTTCTAATCTTTGGGTTGGGACAAGAAATTGAACAAAAATCATTATTTGCTCCATTCACTTCTTCTATCTTATCTCATGGGTTTGAATTTCACTGGATAGGGAAGGGCTGGTGGGCGAGGAAAAAACAGAGAAGACAGATAAGGGGGAGAGAGAGTCGAAATTTTTATAGATGTGACGAAGAGAGAGAATAAAGAGGAAGGAGAGAGAGAGAGAGAGAGAGAGAGAGAGAGAGAGAGAGAGAGAGAGAGAGGTGCTGACTGCTGATGTGGTAAGTCAAGAGAAATTATAATGTAAAAAGACCAAAACGTCTTGCAAAAGTGACGGAGGTAGATAGCTACTAACGGTAGAGGGTGTATGTGTCTATTTTAGAAAGGTAGTGGATCTAAGTGCTTAAAAGCCAAACCTTGTTGGGTTTAGGTGAAATTAACCCTTATATACATACATCTGGTTCTAGTGGGACCACGAAACTATCAAGTATGCGATTGATTTTTCAATGCATAAGACTTTTGTAGGCATTTGACCGACGACTAGCTCTGTGCTTCCTCCACTCCAATAACCCTGAATCCCAAACCCACTCCCAATCATCAATGTATGATTTTCCGGGGACTTCTTCTTCTTCTTCTTCTAACCAAATATGGGAATTTGCTGGGGAAAGCCTGCCAAGTGTGGTCATGTATCTTCTAACCTATTCTTGGGTAAATTTTTCTTCTGATTTTTGGATTTCCCATTTTAAGAATGTGTATGCGTGCTAGTGTTTGTCTTTGATTTCTAATTTTGTTACTTTGCATTTATTATTTTGACTTCATATTGTGATTGACACCATTCTTTTACTTCTTGATATCGCTGTAATGTTTTCCATCAAATAATCCCCTTTTTTTCTGTTTTCTTTTGAATTTGTTTAGTTGTTTTCCTTTCTGATATGTTCGCAACACTTCTTTGAAACGTAACCTTGGGTGGAGTTATAACCTTATTTTTTGGCCATGATATAGCAGGCTACCTATTTAGAGATTGGATTTGGCCATGCCATATCATCTTTGTTATATAAATCAATGAAAACTTTAGCTGGTTTTTTTTTTTTTCCCCCTTCTTTCCCTTTCGCTACTTGTACAAGAACTTTAGTTTGAATTCATTCTGACCCAAGAGGCTCGGTAATGTGAATAATTTATTGATCCATTGTATATCCATGCAGAACTTATTGTGGAAAATGTTTTCAGCATTCCCTGGTGTTTGGTTCCATGTAAAATGTTTTTCTTGAATTAGGGGAGAGATGGAACTAGTTTTAAAATATATATATATATATATATATATTCTCCTAATAAAAACTGAAACAAATGGTTTGTAATTTTATTGGGATCAGGCAACTCTTCCTCTATTTATTTATTTTTAATTTATAGATTTTTTTATGAGATCAAATATCCGGATATAGTTGATGTATGTGTGTATATATGTATCTCCTGTCGTATATAAACACAAGCAATCTGATACAGCATTTTGGAGACTGAAAAACTTAAATTGACTGCTGGAAATTAGTGTTCTCTGACTTGAACACAAGAAGCTGCCCAGTATCAATTCCGGGAAGTGTTCCTGGTTCAAGTGAGTCATGCAAGTCAGGTTGAATTATCATTTGCCTTAAAAGAAACATATGCAGGATAATTTGTGTTTCTATCTAGATTGCAGATTGTCAATTTCACCCTTCTTCATGATAGTAAGGTTGGACTGGCCTGAGTCTTTATTCTGACCATTAATGTAATTGCCACCAGCCCAAAATGGCTGTTTCATTTCATTGTGGCTCTTTTACTGTGGAAGGCCTTAAATGTTGAAATTACATATCCTTTAGGATGTTCTGCCGCTTCTTTGCAGATCTATGGTTAATCTTTGAAAAACACTGTTTAGCTGAGATAATCAAGCTTGTAGCTTTGACATCATAGAAACCAATCATATCTATCCAAAAAAGTGATGCACTTATAATGTTTTCATCTCTTTCGCTATTTTTTCATGTCAGGCCCTTACTTTCTGCATTTACATCTCCTTAAGATTTCCCCAATAAGATAATTACAGAGTTCTTCCAAATATCACCTCAGGTCAGTTTCTTCAGTGAGTTGCTTACTGCTACTAGAATAAACCAAAACCTGGCTATAAACATTGCCTAAAGTCAGTTTATGCTAACAAAGTTTTAGTTGCATTTGATTTGTCAACCTTGAAAGTGAAAAAACTAATATGAGACCTTAACAATGTTAGCACCGTACAAGTATGACATACTATATACTGTTTATGATGATTCTTCTTGTATTATCCTGTAGTTCCTGCTGTCCTGCAAGTGCTGTTTTTATATGAGTTGTTTGGATTTTGAGTCAGTTCCACTTGAGTTGTGTAGTGGCTTTGCAAATATTTTGTTAATTTTCTTTTTGAATGCAATATTAGCTTCTGGTTGTAATGGTAAATATTCTATTCGCTTGCATTTTTCCCCTTTTAATCTAGAAACGGCAATGCCCTTTAGCAAGGCAAAACAGGATTCAACCATCTCCACCCAGCAAACACCTTCAGGAAGTTTGAACAAAGCTCTCATAGCATCCAAAGGTGACATGTCTATCTCCAACAGCCTCAAGTCCTTTACTTTCAATGATCTTAAGAATGCCACCAAAAACTTCCGCTCTGATAGCCTTCTTGGTGAGGGAGGGTTTGGATGTGTCTTTAAAGGATGGATCGACAAGAACACTTTTGCGCCCAGCAAACCGGGAACCGGGATTGTAGTGGCCATCAAGAAGCTCAAGGCAGAAAGCTTTCAAGGTCACAGGGAATGGCTTGTATGTGTCATAAACACTAACTTCAAGCTTTCTTGTTTTTTCCCCTCTTCAATACTTGCCTGCCATTGTATGAACTAAAATTTGTTTGACCTTTGAAACTTGGCAGACAGAAGTAAACTACTTAGGTCAGCTTCGCCATGAAAACCTTGTAAAACTCATTGGGTATTGCTCAGAGTCAGACAACAAACTTTTAGTTTATGAGTTCATGCCAAAGGGCAGCTTGGAAAATCATCTATTCAGAAGTAAGTTAATTTCCTTGGTTTTTCTCTCATTCCCCCCCCCCCTCTCTCCAAATGTCCTTCCGATACATATTATCTTTTTTTTCAGAATGAAAACAGGGATTACATAGAAGTATCCAATGTATTAGAAGTGTGTGAATTTTGGAAAACTTGAAACTAACGATAGTGCCCCAGGTGATTGGCTCTGTAAAAGAACAAAAGGTTTTGAGAATGATCATGTAGGGGATCCGTCGAGTTTTCTGATGATGCCGACTACGAGCTTTGTGGATTGTACTGTGCTTATATAGGTTAACAAGGACCTGGTTGGTAACTTCTTTGAATACAAAGCCAAAAACATATTTTGATAGGCTTTTGAAATCTGCAGCAGATTGAATATCACCAAAAAAGGCTTCACACCAGGAAAGAAGATCCCATTTTCACCCATGAATCTTTTCAGCCATACCAATCTTTCATTTTAGGGATTTCATTTTTCTTTTCCGTATAAGTTGGCCTTGACAGCATTAGTTTAGTTTTCCAATCAATGACATTTCTGTCTAACTTTTACTTATCCAACAGAAGAGAAATTATATCTTTAACTTCTACAGAGAAGTAAAACTTGTTGCCTACAAATTTGAGAAGCTATGGTAGTATGCCTGTTAAATGGATCTGCAATGTCAACCTTTGCATTGCCTGTAAGATAAATCTAACTGCATGATACTAGTCCTCTTCCACAAAAGACAGTATATACTCTATACACAACCTCTATGAATATACCAGGGTCTTGATTGTCAACCCCCAAAAAAACATCTCGTAGTATTCTCATTTACTCATCTCACAAAACAGTTTTTCAGCTATCAACTGAGGGGATCAAAAGCATATTTGTCACTGAGCACAATACATTTGGTTGATAGTGGTAGTAATTAAGCTTAGACAATTCTTTAGTCTATTATTCTTTGACTTTGTGAAGATAATGCCTAAGTTAAGGTCATATTTGTTTATCCATAGAGTTTTAAATTTGATTCAAGTTTCTTGGTTAATAGCATTGCCATTTGAGGCACCTGGACAAGGGGATTTTCAGGTACCTGGAGTAATTATGTCTTGTCCCCTTTTTTTTTGCCGCTTTAGTGGCACTCCTTTATAGGAGAAAATATCTTGTTTCACTAATCTCCCATTTGTATAAATCATGTACATAGTGGTAGATTACTCAGTCAACATTTATATGTGTCAGCCATTTATATGTGTCCGCCCATGCACTGATGCATGTGTAAAATAAGTCACATTTTTCATTGTGTCCCTATTTCTTTCTCACTGCAGAAAGTGTTCAACCTATTCCTTGGGCTACACGAATGGGTATTGCTGTTGATGTTGCACGCGGATTATCCTTTCTACATAATTTAGATGCTAATGTAATCTACCGTGATTTGAAGGCTTCGAACATTCTACTTGATTCGGTAAATTTGAAGTTTGAGTGCTTGGATCGAAATGGAATTGCTGCCCTTGAATTCATGTAATCAATTTCTATGCCTCATGGAGCTTTGTATCACAAATTTGTGTAGGATTTCAATGCAAAACTTTCAGATTTTGGCTTAGCAAGGGCTGGTCCCACTGGAGATAACACTCATGTTTCAACTAGAGTTGTGGGAACTCAGGGTTATGCTGCACCAGAATACGTGGCAACAGGTGTTGATCTTTCCATTACTTTCTTAATTTATTTTCCTCAATCTAAACAGTAATGGACCTTTTTTGTCATGGGGCACAGGCTTTTGGGGTGTTTTTTTGGGTGGGGGGTGGATGATTTTTGACGCAGTTTTCAGCTAGATATCAACCCATCACTGGGAAATGTCTTCTTTTTCTAGTCAACAGTGTTTCTCAACCACCTCTGCTATCAACCTATCACTATGTGACTAGAGTCTGGAATACAGGGCAGCCATGTTGTGCAAAATAATGCCCAAGGTTAGGCCTATACCTCGCCCACCCCTCCCACCACCCTTGAGTAATGGACCAACACTGGGTAATGTCTTCCTTTTTCCCTATTTATGTCCGATAGATTGATTTTCATAAAGGAAAAATGGAAGTGTAATATAAATATTACAAATATATGAATAAGAGAGTAAAACCATGACTGTTTTGGCGCTTTATCCAAGTCCAATATCTCAATAGTATAGTACGCTGGATGAAGAAAGAAATGACTATGATACCTTGCTGCGAAGCATGCTGCTTTCATACATCACCACACCAAACAAGAGGCAAACAACACCATGCTAGTGCCTGAGATAATAACAAAGCTAAACTGGAAGCTGGACATCCTTAAAAAGGATTAAAGAGAACACAAAAAAGAAGAAAAAAGAAAGAGGCCTGAAATCGCAACACCGTAGATACTAGATAGAGCATAGAAGTGAGGTTTCCCTATTGCACAAATGAAAATCCATTTTGGTACCCTTATTCTTTGATTTTCTTCATATAAAAGCAACGCAGGCAATGTGGCAATATATGTGATTCTGATAGACTCAAACACCTCTGCAAGAAAGCCTAAGCACACTGAAATTTTCTGGACGGTGGGAAAGGGGCCACTTTTGCTGCCACCACTAAATTGAGTAAAACCTTGAAATACAATCTGCACTCAAAATGACATTATTGGTATTCTGTGTTTTAGCATAATTAATGAAGAATAAAACTCAAAAAGTTTGGAAGTGAAAAATTAGTAGGGACAAACATAAACTGAGAGACAAGGCTTTATGTTGTTTTGCGCTTTGTTTTATGCTGATGAGATGGTGCTAAGAGATTTGACTCTACTAAGTGAAGAAAGAGGTGGGTATCACTGGAGGTCATTGCACTCTTTCTTAGCACTGTTCACATCATCTCCCATATCATGTCTAAATGTTGGTCGAAACCATATTACCTTGTGACAATTAGCAATACCCCTAAAATTATATACCTAATCGAATTCTTGGGTGTGCAAGATGGAATTTCAAGCGCACACATGAAAAACCCCAAATGTAATTATTCATTGTCAAATTTATTGTAGTCCCATTATCTGTCATCAAAATTTTGCACAACCTCGCCAAGTTTACGTTTAGTTCCTTGGCCCCCTCACATTGCATTTGCATCTACATAAGTGGAGATAGCATCAGTTACATGTCAAGGCAGCACCTCTGCTTCCTTTCTAGGGAAACTTCTGCAGCAAAGATGTTGAAGGAACACAAGTGTGCAAATGCCTGAATACATTATTAAGTTGGAAATTTAGTGTAATTTTCATTGATTTTCCTTGTATGGTTACTGTCATTGATTGTTCTCAAATAGCAGTGTAGAATGAGTTGCACTATTAATTTATTTCTTGAGAAGAGCATTAGTAAATTTAGTCTGTTCCAGTGAATTTGCAAGATGGCATATCTATTTTCTCTTAAAAGGGAAAAGGATACCACTATAGTTTGTGTGTATAAATTATGGCTAATAACCCCAAACAAGGTTCAATTATATCATTGTCTTTACTTTCAAATTGATTTTCTCTGTAGAAGTGAGCATGCATTAAATTCTGACTAAAGAAACTGTTCATTTTTGTTATTCACCCGACAAACCAAGCAGGTCACTTGACTCCAAAGAGTGATGTGTACAGTTTCGGAGTTGTCTTGTTAGAGTTGTTATCTGGAAGACAGGCGTTGGGCGACGAGAGAGCTGGGGCTGTTGATGAAAGCTTGGTGGATTGGGCGAAGCCATTCCTAAGTGACAACAAGCGAGTTTTGAGAATCATGGACACACGGCTGGGGGGTCAATATTCCAGGAAGGGTGCCCAAGCTGCAGCTGCCCTTGTGTTGCAGTGCCTCCACACAGATCCCAAGAATAGGCCATTCATGACGGATATTCTAGCCGCCTTGGAACTTCACACATCAAAGGATGTCCCGAGGACCCAACAAGCTGGAGCATCGTGGGGTTGAGCAGTTGATCAGTTACCCTGGCAAGAGACCTACTACACCAAACTCGAGATAACCTGTGGCCGTCTCATATGTGGATGGATGCAGCCTCTACCATAACTACCAACAACTATGAATGAAGCATAATCCTCACCTGATACTTGAGAATTCAAGACTCTACTCCATTGGTTCTTGTATATCTATCTTCTTGGTATATCCATATATATATATATATATATTTATTCACAACCTGGCCCGAGCAGCTAAGCAAATAGTGGGCCCTGTAGCTTGCCAGTTGCACCGCAGGGGGCGCCCCCATGTCCCAGTTTTGTGCTTTGCTGATGACTAACTAGTAGTACCCTTGAGGAACCCATGCACCTGTTATCTTTTGGCTCAGTAAATCATATTTCAGATGAACTCTCTAATGCCTCCGGACCGACCAGAGGTTGATGATAAACATAGATTCTGTTCTCTCCACAGGCCAAACCAGATCACTAAGCGGGACTGCTGGCATCCTATTAGAATGACCTCAACCGCAAATATTTGTGGCTTCCAATCTTCATACACAATTAATACTAGCTACTTCTAGCAACTCTTACACAAGTTCACTAATTTACCATCCTTTTCTTCTTCTCTTTTTTTTATTTCCTCTTGTACATCGGAAATTACTATTTTACTATCTCTATGATATAGGAGACTTCTTCCTTACCCAGGCTGGAGTTAACAATTATATGATAGATTTTGTTTGCTTTTCCTACCGATGTAGCACACTTCTTATGAGATTTTCTTGGAAGATATGACGGGCCAATTACATAAATTGATTTTGTTTCCAAAGATTGTAGGGATAAGATAGAGAATAGAGATTGGAGCATGAAGAAAACATTGATAGAGACAGACAGACATAAGAAGGAGAAGAAGAGAGAAAAAGAAAGAACACGAGAGGCAGATAATATATAGACTAGAGGATGAGTGTGTGTGTGTACGATAATTTATTCAATATTTATAGAAAGAATGGAGATTTTGTTCCCTCTTATAATCCAAAATCAGAAATCAACGCACTATAACAGATGCATAGTTAATGAAGAATTTTCAGAAAAAGGCGAGGAATCTCATCTTGCTTTTTTCGCACTTAAGTGGAGGGTGGTCTTCTCTAACATCTTTGCTCCTAAATCCAAATCTTCATTACCTGTGTGGCTTGTCATTGTCAACGTTTTCTTTTTCTTCTTCTTTGTCTCAATTTCACTTCTTTCTTCTTCTTCTTTTTCTTCTTCTACGTACTATCTTTGTCACATTCAATTTATTCTTGAAGAACTTTAGAATACATTCAAGAGATGGATTATATTTGAAAGTTGAAACTACGAGGAAATCACCTCTCTATTTCATGGGTTATGAGAACTGAAACAGTCACTACTTTGTAGGAATATGGCTTAAAGTACCCTTCAAGTCATGAAACATTAAAGCTAATATAAAGTGTAATTAAATCATGCGGGTAGGACAATTTAGACCAGAGAGAAATTAACACAGCTCCATAAATTTTTTTCTTCCTTCATATATTAGTAAAGGTGAGAAGAAATAGAGATGAAGATAGAGAGGAGAAGAGGATAGAGAATAGAAAGAGAGAATAGAGAAGGTAACAGTAGGGAAGCATAGAGGCAAATGGTACAGGTGAGAGAGAGAGAGAGAGAGAGCAAGATTTATCAATCAAATCCTGCACCATTAATAAGGCCGATTTATAGGCTTCATATAACTCACAAAACACAGAGATATTCTCTAAAGATATTCCTGCCTAATATATTAACCTTATAGCACTAAAATTCTATCAAATAAGTCTCTGAATCTACAGAAACATTAAATCAAAGATTTCTAGTACGATTAATCACTTAATTTCTATTATCTTGTTGGGGGTCCCAAATCAACTTACTGCATCAATCCCCTTTTGTTGGTTAAAATTCGATATCGAGTTTTCCCCAAATTTCCACATGGAAAAGATTATTAATAATCAAAATATCTTTCGCTTTGAGACTAAATTGATCTAGTACCAGTAGGGGATAGAAAAAACAGAGAATAAGAAGAAGAGAAGAGAGGAGGAAAAGTACAGGAAGAAGAATAGACAACGAGAAGAGAATTTGCCTAGAGAGAGAGAGAGAGAGAGAAGTATTCTCAAATTCTCAAATTTTCAATTATCTCCTAATACTCTAATAATTCATACACTCAAGCCCTATGTAGGTAATCCTAAACAAACAAACAATCTGATAAGGAAATAAATACGAAAACGAAAAAGAAAATAAAATCAACTTAAAGCTTAAAATTAGCCTAAGGTTTCTTCCTCATTTTATGTCTATATTACGTGCATAATAATGTAAGATTTTATAAATTAAAATGTACAGAATTTCTGCTCATATATGTTCACATAAATACTCAATAGCAGACATCATAAATATCATTAAATAATTTCAAAATTATTGTAGATTTATGGTGACCAAATGAATTCATCACTAAAATTGGCCTGGACGCATGCCTTTGGTTACAAACATTTTGTCGCCAATGGCCTTTAAAGGCATGATTTTTGCAACAAACAATTTGTCACAATAAGCAAATATGTTTTGAAAACTAATAAGATGATTTGTTAGAAATAGACTTATTGTCATGGATAGTTTTCGTCATGAAAAAGTAACTTATTGCAACAAAGTTATCAGTCACTAGAAACCAAAACTATAACTGCAAAATACAGTTTATTGCAAAAATATAAACATATTACGACAAAATATTTTCGTCATCATAAACTTCCTATTGTAACAAAGCTAATTCGTATATATAAACAAGGGGTTGTTTGGTAACACTTTCAATTTTTAACTTTTTTTTTTTTTGTTTATGTTGTCAGGTTTTATGTTTTATTTTCTTTCTTACAAAAAGTAAAAAACATAGTGGGAATCCCAAATTTATTTGTATTTTTAGCATTTTTTTTCTTAAAATAAAATATTAAAAAATTCATTTAATATGTGGTGAGTGGGACTCAAATTTTTTTGGACCATTATTTAATAAAATAATCTCGAAGAATCATGTCTCCAAGTATATAATTTCAATTAACTCACATTGGGGCCTTTGAAATGTTTTGAAGACACATTGAGGTCTTTGGAAAGGTTTGAAGATGCTTTGTGGTCTTTGAAAAAAGAGAACTTGAGAGTGTAGAAAACGCCTTTGAAATAGGACTTGGGATATATGAAATGTTTTTGAAGTTGGATTTAAAGACAGTTTTGAAGGTTTTTGAAATTGGTTAAAGGGAGTTTTGAAAGCGCTTTGAAACAACTCGAGAGAGTTTTGAAAATGTTTTAGAGTCTTGTTTTGAAAACTTTGGAGATAGAGTTTAGATTGGAAGTATTCTTGTGAACTTGTCTTCGAAAAAGCTTTTTGACGGTAGTTTTTGAATACCTTATTGGAAAGCATGTTTGATGTTTCATCACCTTTAGGAGGTTAATCATTAAAGAACTAAATTCCTCTTTGGGTTATGAGTTTTGAAAATATGTTTGGAAAAGGGGGCTAGAAACTTCCTTTTTGATTTTTAAACCTTAGGGTTATAGAACTCTTCTTGAAAATCTTACTTATACTTGAACAATCCTAACCATGGAAGGGTTAAGGTTGTTTCATGATTGTGAGGCTTGAAAATCATTATTGAAAAGAGCTTTTGAAAACATTTAAGGATTTAGAACCCTAATATGGACAACCTTGAAGGTTGTATTTAATGTATCACCTTCCTTTAGAATCGCTAACTATACGAGGGGTAAGGACACCTTAGGGTTATGAATTCTTGAAAACATTTTTAAAATGGTTTTTAAAAAATGTTAAGTGTCTAGCTATTTTAGTTGAGACAAGTTTGAGAGAACTTGGGGACATTGTGATGATCGAGTATGGAAGTATTTGAAAGGTTTTGAGTTTGATTTTTGAAATCTCAAGAGAGTAGGAGATTTTTGAAATTATGTTATGAAAATGGTTTTTGGGTTGAAAGATTATTCAAAAGGGGCCCTTGAATTGGAATCTTGAAGCTTATTAACCTATGTTAGATTAAACTAAGGTTAACTAACTTGGGTTAGGTTAACCTAAAGTTGGACAACTAAGGTTAGATTGGACTAGGGTTGGATTGACCTAGGGTTAACTAAGTTGGGTTAAGTTAACCTAGGGTTATGGTGACCTCGGTTAGGTTAACTTAGGGTTAAGGTGATGTAAGCACCCCATTTTTGTCTGCTCGGCAATATTCGGCTCAACCGGATCCAGTTTTCCAAACATCACCACACATGCAAGCTCAAGATGAGCCTTTTAATCTCCAATCCAGTCAATTGGTCGCTTCTCAGGCCCACAAGGGCCCACTGGAGCCATAAACACTATCATTCTAGGCAACTTTTTGGGACCGGGCGGTCTCGGAAACCAATGCCACCTAGGTAGCTTCCCGAGGTCGGGCGATCTCAGGGACCAACACCTTATCAAATTCCAAACGGTTCACTTTTAGCACCTGCTAGCCCGTCAATGTAGAATGTTCATCATTCGATAGTTCTCCGAGACCAGGCATTCTCAGAAACCAACACCATCCTCACAGGTAGCTTTTTGGGACCATGAGTTCCCAGGAACCAACACCACCCTACAGGTAGTTCTCTGAGACTAGGTGGTCTAAGAGACCAACACTGTACAAGTAGTTTTCTGAGATCGGGTGGTCTCGGGAACCAATACCTAGGTCAACATCGACGCCTGTTAGCCTGACTTGGGAAAAAATGACCAAATCTGCCCATTGGGCCTCCAAGCACGTTTTGAGAAAGTTCAAAATCCCTCAAAACGATAAGTCCATCATTCCAAAATGTTACTAAACTGTTAGGTGTCCCCCCGCACGCCATTTGGTCCAATTCCGGTCCCATTTCGGCTAACTCCAGTCGAAAAGACATTTTGCCCCTGAACACTTCAGCACTGCACAAACCCCATCGAACAATAAAAGACTCTCCTGAAAACATCCCTGGACAACTCAGCACACTTAACATGACATTTCGACCCATTCCTAACCATTTCTAGCCTAAACCAAAATGACCGTTTTGCCCCTAATGACCCAAACGTGCCCCAAAACAACACTGGTCCTAGGTTACTGAATGGTGGGTCTTGTCACACACCCCTGTTTAACCTAAGGAAGATCTTATGACGCTAAGCACTCCTGACTTGACAAAAGTTTCCCGTAGCATCTTACAGACGCTCCGCCAAAATTGCTTTTTTTTTTTCCAATTCCCTGGTTATAACGCACCGTCAAATGACATAAGAAATGCGTAAACCAGGGAATTCGTGAAAGCTCGTTCGCAGGTCTTTCCATCGATACGGCTCGATCGAATAGATCGCTTCCCGAAACCCTTCATCATATGGCTCAAACACTACTACTTTCGACAACCGTTAGAGCATCTCACAGACACTCCGCCAATGTTGACTTTTTCTCTAACTCCCTGATTGAAATGCACTGTCAAACGACTTGAGAAATGCGTAAATTAGGGAATTCCTATAGGTATTTCCATAGTACTTTCCATCAGTACGATTCGATCGAAGAGATCGCTTCCCGAAAACCTCGATCACACGACACGAAAACAGCTACTTTCAAACCCCCACGGAGTGTATCACAAATGCTCCGCAGGGATGCCATTTTAGGCACATTTTTCGATACGGTATCTCACACTTCCGAACATCATTCCAACTCCCCGAAAACATGAAAGTTTGTGAGAAACCCTAGGAGAACATCGTGGGTGCAACCGATTCTCCTGAAACTTTCCCAGTTGGCCCAATTATTGAGACAAAATTTAAACGAACACTCCCGGTGACGGAGCGTATGCTATATGCGCCTAGATTTTGATCATATCGACCCACTTTCGATCAACCGTTGAGATTTAGCCAGTACAATGGGTGCCACGTGGCATTCTGCCATTGGAATAGTACCGGCGCATATCCTACATACGCCAATGTCCAAAATCTTTGCCTATAAATACCAGCCTCCCCCTTTGCATATTCCAACTCCGAAATTGATGCGAAACTTTGCTGAAACTACTCTAAAACCTTGAATCTCCATACACATTCCACCCCTCCAACACTTAGGCTAGGTTCCACCTCCCTCAAGCCTATACACTTCACATACATAGCCTTATACACCATTAAACACTTCCTTCCAACCCCTCAAGCCTTGTTGAAGTCATTCAAGTTCAAGCCAAGGCATCCATTGAAGACTATAAGTATATTGAAGGTAAAAGGTGGTATCTCTTTTATAATTTTGTCTTCCCCCACTCTTCTCTTTTCTTTCCTAGCCTACTTAGGCTATTCTCTATTTTAACTCCCATTTTCAACCCCCCTTTCTTGTATACTTGAGGTAAGAGGGCTCTTAGTTCATGCCTAGAGAAAAGCTAGTAGGAGCCACCGTGTAGCAGGATCTTTCACAAGCCAACTTTAAGATGATATAGCCTAGGAGCCCCTTGTTTATGTGGTGTAGCCTAAAGCCTTGTATGTATTCATGACCCCTTGCATTTTGCTATCTTGATCATGTTTTGTGTACTTGGTTTCATTTTTGTGTTTATAATCATGTTCCACAAAGTTTGCACTACTCTTATTTCCATGTCAATTTCAAGTTTAATGCCCCTCTCAAAATGGTTCCAAGAGTTAGTTCCTTGAAGCTTAGGGTGATACCGTAGAAATCATGCCTTAGAAAGTCTCCCACTAACCCCTATAAGCACCCCATTTTTTACCGCTCGGCAGTCTACACTCCGTCCAGACTTGTGTTCAAGTCATTATGGGCATATTCCAACCGAAACCAACTTTCTAAATCCAAATCTCGTCTGTCCATCGCTTCACGGGCCCGCTAGGCCCAAATAGAGGCAAAATGACCAAAATGCCCTTAGGGGCATTGTTCTTTCCAATTACAACTTCAATCCCTCTCTCTCGACAGTTTATTCCTCGAGACGGTTCCAAATCAGGCACATCTTTCCGAAGACGATAAGACCCCTTACCAATTCCAATCCCTCTCTCGAGACAGTTTATTCCTCGAGACGATTCGGCACGTTTTTCAAAAAAAACCTCTTCGAAACAGTAAGTCCCTTTAAACTTGTCGACCGGGACGAGACCCCAAGTCCCCTAGATGGTAGAATGGTCCACCTTTGGCGCTCGCTAGCCCGCCAATGCAGAAATGTCCGTTAGGCACGCCTTCCGAGAAAATTGACTTCTCAGGCACTAAGTCCCCTTTAGCAGCTTCCCAAGATCAGGCAGTCTCGGGAATGATCGCGAACCGTTAGAGTAACGGAAATACTCGTAAACATCACAATTATCAGAGTAGCGAAAATACTTGTAAACAGGTCGATATAGGGAATTGCCAACAAACCCCTGTGTCATGACAACCGCCGTCAGAGTGGCGGAAACACTCAAAACCCAGGTCAACACCAGTGCCTACTAGCCCACTTCGGTGAAAAATGACCATACTGCCCATTGGGCCTTTTCCGAGACTTTCCAGTCAAGATAACCATTCTGCCCCTAGGCATCCAAACGCCCCGGGAACCACACCGGCTCTGGGTATCAAACCGATAACCTTCTGAGATTACTTCTTATAGTATTCTCAACCTTCCTTTACCTTTCCGGATCATTCCGAGTCAGTTCCGGCAAACCCGGTGCAAAATAACCGTTTTGTCCCTAGAGGGCCGGTCACCTTTTCTGACCACACCGGCTCTGGGTATCAAACCTGTAACTTCCCAAGAATGCTTTTTATAATGTCCTCAACCTTTCTTTATCCTTTCGGATCATGCCAAGTCAGTTCCGGCCAACTCGGTACAAAATGACCGTTTTGCTCCTAGTTGGCCGGTCTCCTTTTCCGACCACACCGGCTCTGAGTATCAAACCGGTAACCTCCCAAGAATGCTTTTTATAGTACTCTCAACCTTTCTTTAGCTTTTCGGATCATTCCGAGTCAGTTCTGTAAACCCGGTGTAAAATGACTGTTTTGCCCTTAGAGGGCCAGTCGCCTTTTCTGACCACACCGGCTCTGGGTATCAAACTAGAAACCTTTGGGAACATTCTGAATAATGTTTCCAAATCTTAAGTCTTCTTCGGGGACAGTCCAAGTCCGTCCCGGCAGCTTCCCAATCTAATTAACTGTTTTACCCCTAAAGGCCCGATCAACCCTTCCAACACATCCTATCCTCATTTTTCAAGTCAATACCTCTGGGACACTATTTTAAGTGTTCCTGCTCTTTTTCGACTTTCTGGGTCATTCCCGGTCTTCCAAACTCCTTCCCAGACCTTCCAGAGTCACTCCTAGTGAAGCAAGGCTAAAAATTGCATGGTAGTCACTAATACAGGCGCCCAAATCTAGTCAAAGATACGTTGCTTGCCCACCTTAAACATTTCCTAAATGGCTGGTGCCACTACTAGTGGCGCCAAGCCAAAAAATGGTCTGGCACCACTAGGAGTGGCGCCAGTGTAATGTTTGGCCTGGCGCTACTACAATAGGTGCCAGGTTTGTCCAATCTCTATAAGTACAGAGCCTCTTCCAACGTGAAGGAGGTCCGCAAACTTAATCTAAAAATCATATATTTTGATATACAGAGCTCGTGTACTCCCTAAACCCTAGTTTCTCTAAGTTTTCCAAACCCGAGCCACCATATACTAAACCCTAGCCTTCTATACACTCATACACTTATACACTAGCCTCCAACCCTCCTTTGAAGACTTGAAGAGCTGCAATCCGAAATTTGAAGATTGAAGACAACTCTTGAGAATTGAAGACGAAGATCAAGATGAAGATCGAAGACAAGCAAGGCACGCAAAATAAACAAGACACAAGGTAGGCTTTCGTTTTATGTTTTTGCACTTCCCCCCTCTCTCTTCTCTCTCCTAACCCACTTGGGTTTTCTCTATTTTAATCCCTTATCTCTTTCCCCCCCTTTCTTTGCATGTTTGAAACAAGGGGATTCCCAGTCCATGTGTAGGATTGGGCTATTGGAGAGTCACCGTGTCGAGGGCTTTCTTTTAGTCTAACCGGAGACCAAGTGGGTTCGGCCCCCTTGATTATGTGGTGAATGTTGACTCAAGGTTGATCCCCATGTTGATTTTGATGATAACAAAACCATGTGGTTGTTATCTAATGATTTCACTTGAGTGTGCAGATTAGACTATAATCATTTCATAACAAGAAAATAATTGAGTTAATCGGTTGAGTATCCAACAAGAAGATTACTTAGATAATCTTATTCTTGAAGAGATTGAAGATGCTCAAGGAGTTCAACAAGTATTCAAAAGAAGGATGCAAGTGACTGAAGATCTTATGATGATTCAAGAAGTTATTCAAAGAAGCAAAGCACTCAAGCAAGATTATTTGAAGAGTATTCAAGTTGACATGGAATCAATTCTTGAAGACTAAAGTACAAATTGAAGTGCAAATACAACAAAGGATTTCAAGTAGAATTGAAGACCGAAGAGCTGGCACCATACAAATATGGTTACACTTCACTATGAAGACCCTCGATCCTCATGGCCATATCAAGTCCACTATATCATCATGCATGCCATGAACTTCTAAATTGGTTGATTTTTCTACTCTAAATCTGGAAAATGCATTGAGGCATAAAGCATAAAAGAAAGGGGGAGCAACAAGTTGAAGCTTGTCAAGTAACAGTGGAGAACTTGTCACATTGAAGATATTGAAGAACTTGTGGTGAGAAGTTTGTCATGAAACAATGAAGACAAGAAGTATGATAAGTTGATATATTCAGCAATCTCATAGTTGCAACCTCATTTAGATGATTCTTACAAGACATGGAAGCTCACCTTGAAGATTTGAAGATGTCTTGCAAGAATGGAAGAAGAAGAGACTCACTTAAAGATACGGAAGCTTTCTTAGAAGTTTTGAAGATGTCTTGAAAGTTTTGATAAGAAATCACATGGTCTCCCATCCATCTCCAACGGCTATAATCAACTCAAGGCTATATATACAAGATCCCCAACACATATATGATGATGAAGAACAAGAAGAACATGAGAAGAACTCAAGATTAAGTGCTACAAAGTGATATTTCATCTTCCACATCTTATACTCTGTTTTTATTCTTTTGGGGGGTTCTTGAGTGAGCTGAAAATTTGTTTATCCACTCTTTGAGAGAGAGTTATTCATTGTACAACCTTCATCTATTATTGGGTTGGTTTGTAAACTTGTGAGTTTGGGTGTTCTTGAGAAAAACACTTGTGAGTTTGAGTGTTCTTGAGAAAAACACTTGTGAGTTTGGGTGTAGCTTGGGAAAAAACACTTGTAAAGTTTGAGTGAAGCTTGGACAAAATCACTCGTAAGTTTGAGAGAAGCTTGGACAAAATCTCTTGGGTTTTGAGAGCTTGGGGAAGAGCTCTTGTAAAAGTGAGCTAGGCACTTGGAGAAAAACTAGCAGCTGTGTAAGGGAAGTTTACATAGTGGAATACCTTCGAGAGGATCGAGGAAGAGAGGACGTAGGCAAGGTTTGGCCGAACCTCTATAAATCTGGTGTTGTTCATTTCTTACTCTATTTTTCCTCCTTGCTTACAATACTTGCTTGCATTGCATTATATTATTTGTTTGCTTGGGTTATTAGTTTGATTGCTCACTGCTACAAAACTTAAATTGTTTTTAGTTGTATTGTTTGATATAAATTCTATAAAACCCAATTCACCCCCCCTCTTGGGTTGCCTACTTGGGCCAACAGTGAAGTCTTAGCCTTGTATGTTCACGACCCCAAATTTGCATTGTGCATATCATGATCTTGCATCTTCCAAAATTCGTTTTCAAACTCGTTTTCAAAATCGTTTTCAAACTTATTTTCAAAATTGCATCAAAATCTCCTTTTTCAAAACTTATTTTCAAAATCACAATCCTAGGGTGATTCTAGCTTTTCCATGGCTAGGATTGCTTTAGGAAAGTGTTACATTCAAAGTGACCAACATGGTCCATATTTTCAACCCTTGTTGTTTTCAAAACCACTTTCTTAAAGTGGTTCTAGCCCTCTTATGGCTAGAATCGCTTTAGAAAAGTGAGACGTTTGTATACTTTCTAAAAAACTCTCTTTTCAAGTCTCTCTTCCTAAAAATCTCTTTTTCAACATACTTTTCTAAAACTCTCATTTTCAAATTTGTTTTCAAAAACTCCCTGCAAAAATCTAATTTTCAAAACTCCCTTTTTCAACTCTTTTTCAAAACACTCTCCTCAAAATTCACTTTCCTAAAAACTCTCCCCAACAATCTTTCATCAAAAATCTTTCTAGAAACTCTCTTCCCAAAAATCTTCCCTCTAGAAACTCCTCTCTAGGTTTTCTTTCCAAAAATCCATGTTTCCAAAAAACTTACTTTCTAAAAAACTCTTCCTTTAGAGCCCAAGTGAAGCCCTAGAACCCACAATTAGGAAACCCTAATTTTCTTTCCAAGAACATGGTTTTCAAACTTGCCCTAAAACCTAGGTTTCCAAAATCTCTTGTTTTCTACATAAAAAATATATATATTTTCAAAACCTATTTTCTACGTCAAAACTATAGCCTTCCAAATCTAGGGTTTCCAAAACTTCCTCTTCCAAATCAAATCTTCTCCTTAGGAAACCAAATCCAATCTTCCCATTTAGGAAACTAGTTCTTATCCTCCGTTTTTGGAAATAAAATCAAACCTTCCCTTTTAAAAACAAAATCCAATCTCTTCCTAATTCAAATCTTTCCTAATTCAAATCCTTCCTAATCTTCTATTTTCTTAAATCTTAAATTTCTAAAACTTGAACTTGAAAATCTTTCCTAAATTTTAAAACTCAACTTCCACATCTTTCCTAATTCTACCCCTTTCCAAATCTTAACTTTCCAAATCCAAGTTTTCAAATCTTTCCTAAATTCAACCTTTCTTAATCTCAAGATTTTCTAAAACTCTAAAGCTTTCTAAATCCTAAACTTTCTAAATTCCAAATCTTTCCAAATTCAAAACTTTCTTAAGTTAAATCTTTCTAAACCCAAATCTTTCTAAATTCCAAACTTTTCTAAAACTTCAAATCTTTCCAAATCTAAGACTTTCTTATTTTCAAAACTTCCTTATTTTCAAAACCTTTCCTTTTTCAAAACATTTCCTAAGTTGAAACTTTCTAAATTCAAAACTTTCCTAAGTTGAAACTTTCTTAATTCGAAACTTTCTTAATTTAAAACTTTCCTAAGTTGAAACTTTCCTAAACCAAAACTTTCCTAATTCCAATCTTTCTCCAATCTTCTAAGTCCAACCTTCGAGTCAAATCTTTCTTCATCTCAAGTTCAAATCCTATCTTCCTAAGTCTAAGTTTTCTAAAACCAAGCTTTCCAAAATCCAATCCACTTTCCAATTCAATCACTTTCTTCCAATCAACTCTTCTATTTTCAATCGGACTCTTGTCTGAACTACGACTGACCTGATTCCTCTAAAAGGATGCGTAGGTAACCCTCATGGGTGCGGTCACAACATTTTTCAAATCTCAAATTCCACAACATTTTTCAAGTTTCTATTTCCACAAAATCTTTCCAAATCTCCAATCTATTTTCAAACTTCCAATTTCAAATTTCTATTTCCAAATCTCTATTTTCAATTTCCAAAACATTCTTTCCAAATTCAAACTTCTATCTCTTCCTTTTCAAATCAAATCAATTTCTTTCCAAATCTATTTTTCAATTCTCTTTTCTTGCACTTGCATATCATGCATCATGTTTTTCTAAACATTGTTTTCTAAAGTAGATAGGATTGAACAATAGTTAGTTAAAGACTCTCATAGGTGAATCTAGGGTAGATTGACATGTAAGTACCGAAAGGGCGGGGTAGAGTGATGGCTTAGTGCGTCTTCCCTACACGTAACCAACCTCAGAACCTAGAATCACTATTTTCGAAGACCAAAACAGAGTTATTTTCAAAAAAAGGGCTAAATGTTTTCCAAAGGTTGCCAAACAACCTGTTTTTCTTAAAAACCCTCTCTAGAGGTGATATTTTCAAAACCTTTTTTCAAAAACTCTAAGTATAGTCTTCGAATTATTCTTAGGTTTTAAGTGACCTAACTCACCTTAATCAAGTTAGGTGGCGACTCCAAATCTTTTTCAAAAGCCTTTTATTCAAATCAATTTTTAATTCAAACCTAGTCACACTCATTCTTTTAGGAGGGTGAGTTCTAATGAGAGAGTACAGCATTTTTTTCGCTTGTGTGAGTATTCCTCGAGTGCAAAAAATCTGGGCGCGATAACCCCCTAACTCACATTTTTGCATCATTGCATTTTAACTGGCATAATAGTTGTTTTCAAACTCTCTAACTTTCAAGGTTTCCGTTCTCTCAAGTTTAGTGATTGGAATGGCCCCATGGAACCCTCTCTTGAGTGGTCTCCCTTATATATGGCCATAGGAATCCTAGATTGTTAGAATGGTTCCCTTCCCTCTTTCATCTCTTGCACACAAATGGTTTTCAAACTCCCTGATTTCTAAGGTTTCCTTTCCCTCAAGATTAGTGGTTGGAATGGCTCCATGGAGCTCTCTCTTAAGTGGTCTCCCTTCACATTGACCATGGGAATCCTATCTTGTTGGAATGATTTCTTTTAAAAATGATTTTCAAAATCTCCTTTTGAAAAATGGCTTTCAAAAATTCTTTCTCTCCATCTTTGCATTAAAAATGGTATTTCAAAGGTTGTCATCCTCATGTTGATTTTGGAACTCTATACTCTTGTCAAGATAATGGTCATAATGGTCATAAGGAAACCTTTCTTGAAATGGTCTCCAAACATCAACCATATAAACCATACTCATGGCTAGAACCAAACTTTCATGGTTCGAAAGGGTTGTCAACCAAAGTTCTTTGCATAACATAAGTTGTTTTCCAAACCCTTTCCAAAAGTGCATAAAACCACCTTTCAAAACCATCTTCCAATCCAACTCTAGGTTAACTTGACTCTAATTGTCCAGCCTTAGCTTAATTTGACCCTAGTTGTCCAACCCTAGGTTAACTTGACCCTAGTTGTCCAACCCTAGGTTAACTTGACCCTAGTGATCCAACCCTAGATTAACTTGACCCTAGTTATCCAACCCTAGGTTAGCTTGACCTTAGTTGTCTAACCCTGGGTTAACCAAACCCAAGTTAATTAACTCTAGGTCACTCTAACCCTAGGTTAACCCAACCCGAGTTAGTTAACCTTAGATCACCCCTAACCTTAAGCTAACCCAACTTAGATTAGTGTACTTCAATGTTCCAACTCATGGACCTCTTTTAAAGGTTATCCCTATTTAAAACCATTCTCACACCCCATTTTTCAAAAACCTCCTACTCTCTTGAGATTTCAAAAACCAACTCCATAACCTTTTCAAATATCCCTACACTCCATCTTCAAAATATTTTTAAAGATGCTTTCAAGAATTCACAACCCTAAGGCGTCTCTATCCCTCTCACAGTTAGGGATTCCGAGGGAAGGTGATATATCAAGAACAACTTCCAAGATTGTCCATATTAGAATTCCAAAGTCCTAGGCACATTCAAAAACCACGTTCGAAAACTTTTTAACATTCCAAAGTCTTACCTGCTAAGTTTCCAAACAAGACTTCAAGACATTATCAAAACTCTCTTGAGTTATCTCAAACCATTTCCAAAACTCCCTTGAGTTATTCTAAATTGATTTCAAAACCCCCGTTCAAAGGATCCAAAGTTTTGTTTCAAAACACTCCACCACCCGATTTCAAATCAAAACTCCCAAGTCCTCTTTTTCCAAAGACCTCAATGTGTCTTCAAAACTCTCCAAAGGCCCTAATGCGCCTATTTTCCATAGGGCTCTTGCCCGAACTACGAATGACCTGATTATTGCCCAATAAGATATGTAGGTAACCTAAAATGGTGCGGTCATAACTTCCATTTCGACTCTAGTCCTTTTTTCAAAAGTTTCCATTAATTCAAAATTTCTACCTCAAACCCCTTCAAACTCCCATGTTTTCAAATATTTGCATCATGCATCATTCATCCGAAAAGTGATGACTAAACCCCCTTTTCAAAATTCTAAAATCAATATTAAGTGGATAACGGTAACTGGTTATTCTAGTGAGTGAACAAAAGGGTAATTAGACATGTAGGTATCGAAAGGACAGGATAGGGTGATGATCTTAGGATATCTTCCCTACACGTAACTAACCCCCGAACCATAGATTTCTGTTTTCGAAAGACCAATATGGAGTTATTTTTAAAAAGGGCTTAAGATTTTTTAAAGGTTACCAAACAACCTATTTTCTCAAAAACCCTCTCTCGAGGGAGTTTTTCAAGACTTTTTTTTTTTCAAAAACCCTAAGTTTAATCTTCAGATTAACACTTAGTTTTAGGTGACCTAACTCACCTTAATCAAGTTAGGTGGCGACTCCTGTTGTTCTAAAAAACCCTTAATCAAATCAATTCAAACCTAGTTGCACTCGTCTTTCTAGGAGTATGAGTACTAGTGACAGAGTTCCGTACTTTTTGTCTCCAAGCCAAAAGGACCTTGGACATCCAAAAATCGGGGCGCGATAGGTGATGGTTAACTAACTAAGGTTAGGTTAACCTAGGGTTATGGTGACCTATGGTTAACCAACTAAGGTTAGGTTAGCTTAGGGTTTGGTTGAACTAAGATTGGACAACTAGGGTCAAGTTAACCTAGGGTTGGAAGATAGTTTTAGAAAGTGGTTTTGGACTAGAGTTTTGACATAATGGTTTGGGAAAGGTGGTTTTATGTATGAAATTTCAAAATATATTTTGAAAACTATTTTATGAAAACCACTCAAGCAAGTGTTGGGGTCCTATGGTTGATATTTGGAAACCACTCAAGAGATGGTTACCTTGGAACCATTTCACTGACAAACTCAAGGGAGCAAAATTTGTGAAAATCAATATTGAATAGATAGTTTTGAAGACTTGAAAATTAAAGAGGATGATCTTTTGTAAATTGATTTTGGAAAAGAGGTTTTGAAAAATCACTTTTAACAAGTTGAAGTCTATTTTAAAGAATAAGGGTTCATATGGTTGATTCAAAGGAAATCACCCCAAAGGGGACTCCATGGGACCATTCCAAACATAATATTCAAGAGAGCAAAATTTCTAAAAATCAAGGTGAAAGTGATGATTTAGGGAAATCATTTTTATGCAAGTTTGAAGAGAATGCAATTTTGAGAATCTTTTTTGAAGGGAATTGTTTTGAAAACAATTTTAAAGAGAATAGAGCCAACTTTAATGAACTAGGGTTCACATGGTCAAGATAGTAGGGAGACCACTCAAACGAGAGTTCCAAGATACCATTTCAACCACAAAATTCAAAAGAGTGAAGCCCTTGAAAATCAACATAGAAAGAAAGGGTTAGACAGCCATTTTAATGCAATTTTGAAAAGTAATGAAATGTAGGGTTGCAAAGTGAAGTTAAGGGACTTAAAAAGGGCTTTTTAAGGTGTAGAAATTGAGGATTTAACCTAGGTTTCAAGGAACCAACTCTAGGACCATTTTTAGGAGAAAAATTTGAATATAGAGCTTGAGAATGCTATAGAAATAAAAATAGTGAAAGCTTTGAAAAAATAAAAATAAAGCCATGCATGCAAAACATGAGCAAGATAATTATATATGCAAAAGGGTCACGAAATCATACAAGGTTGGAGGCTTCACCACATAGCAAGGTGCTGTAAGCCATACCATCTTAAAGTAGGTTTGTGAGAAGTTCCCTACACGGTGGCTCTCACAATCTTTCCTCTAGGCATGAACTAAGAGCTTCCTTGTTTCAAGCATGCAAAAAAAAGGGGTAGAAGATAGCAATTAAAATAGAGAATAGCCTAAGTAGGTTAGGAAGGAGAAGAGAGGAGTGGGGATTGAAAAAATGTAGAGGGAATACTACCTTTTGGCTTCAAACACTTTCAAACTTCCATGGATGCCTTAACTTGAACTTGAATAGCCTTGAAGAGGCTTGAAGCGCCTAGAATGGGGTATTCTACGGCATTGGAGGCTATATAGGTGTAGTGTATGAGTTAGAGGGAGATGAAATCTAGCCTAAGTGTTTAAAGTGTGGGATGTATATAAATTCAAGGTTCTGGAGCAGTTTTAGCAGAGTTTCACTATCAATTTCGATTCTAGAATATGTAAAAGGGGAGGCCTATATTTATAGGCAATCTGGAGGGACCTGGCGTATGTAGGACATGCATCTGGGAAAAATTTGCCTTGGCACATGTGCTATATCTGCCAGCACTGTTCCATTGGTAGAATGTCATGTGGCACACATTGTACTAGCTAAATTTTAAGGGCTAAGCGAAGTTTGATCAATCTGATCAAAATCTGGGTGCATGTAGTATATGCTCCACCACCGGGAGTGTTCGTTCAAACTTTGCCTCGATAATTGTGCTAACCGGGGAAGGATTCGGGGAAATTGTTTCGCGTTCACAATGTTCTCCTAATGTTTCTCGTGACCTTTGAATTTTTGAAAAGCTGGAAAGATGTTTGAAAGAGCAAGATATCATCTCAGGAAGTGCGTGTAAGCACCCCATTTTTGCCCTCTCAGCAGTCTCCAATCCGTCCAGACTTGAGTTTAAGTCAATACGGATATATTCCAATTTAAATCAGTTTTCCAAACTTAAATCAGTCAATCCATCGCTTCGCAAGCCCGCCGGACCCAAATAGAGACAAAATGACTAAAATGCCCTTGGGGGCATTGTTTAGTCCAATTCCAATGGGCATGTCTTTTCGCAGACGGTAAGTCCCTGTTTTAATCTCAAATCTAATTTCAATTCCAATTCCAATTAACTTCGGCACGCCTTTTGAGAAAGTTGATTCCTTAGGGTGGTAAGTCCATCCTGTCCAGAATGTTTTTCAAGAGAACTCTTCGGAACGGTAAATCCCATCAAACCCGTCCACCGGGACAAGACCCCAAATCCCCGAGATGGTAGAACGGTCCACCTTTGGCTCCTACTAGCCCTTCAATGAAGAAATGTGAGTTTCGGCACGCCTTTCGAGAAAGTTGATTCCTCAGACGATAAGTCCACCTAGCAGCTTCCCGAGATCAAGCAGTCTCTAGAATGATCGCGACCCGTTAGAGTAACAGAAGTACTTGTAAACATCGCAACCATCAGAGTGGCGGAAACACTCGTAAACAGGTCGACATTGGGAACTGCCAATAAAACCTTATGTCACGGGACTGCCGTCAGAGTGACGAAAATACTCAAAACCTAGGTCAACACCGGTGCCTGCTAGCCTACTCCGGTAAAAAATGACTAAACTGCCCCAACAGCCATTTCCGGCACGTTTCTTGAGAAAGTACCTATGTCCTTAGAACGATAAGTTCACTCTTCCAAGATTATCTTAAAGACAATCTGGCATAATTAGGTGCCTTCCAGTCAGTTTTGAGCCAAGTCTAAGACCTTTTAGTCAAGATGACCACTTTGCCCCTAGGCATCTGAGCGTCCCGGGAACCACACCGACTCTGGGTATCAAACCGATAACCTCCTAGGGATGTTTTTGATAGTATCCCTGGCCTTTTGATACATTTCTAGGCCATTCTAAGTCAATTCTGGGAAGCCTGCTGTAAAATGAACGTTTTGCCCCCAGTGGTTGGTCGCTTCTTCCAACCACACCGGCTCTGGGTATCAAATCGATAACCTCTTGGAACAATCTAGCTGATGTTTCCAAGCTTAAAGTCTTCTTTCGGGACATTTTGAGTCTATCTCAGTAACTTTCCGGCCTGATTGACCGTTTTGCCTCTAATGGCCCGGTCAACCCCTCCGACACATCTCGTTATCATTTTTCAAGTCTACTACCCCTGAAACACTATTCTAAGGGTTCCTGTCCCTTTCCGGCCCTCCGGGCCATTTCCAGCCCTTTAAATCATTCCCGGACCTTCCGAAGTCACTCCTAGTAAAGCCAAGCTAAAAATTGTATGGTAGTCGCTAGTATAGGCGCCCAAATCTTTTGAAGATACGTTGCTTGCTAACCTTAAAACTTTGCTAAGTGGCTTGGCGCCACTAAGCCAAAATTTGGCCTGGAGTGGCGCCAGAAGGAAATTTTGCCTGGCGCCACTGCAATAAACGCTAGATCAATCATCTGTATATAAATACAGAGCCTCCTCCAGCATGAAAAGGGTCCGCAAACTCAGTTTAAAAACCCTACTCTTCGATACATAGAGCTCGAAGTCCTCCCAAACCCTAGTTCCCTTTAGGTTCTTCAAAGCCTAGCCTCCATATATAAACCATAGCCTCTATACACTTAACCCTATCACACATACACTCCTATACTAGCCTCCAAAGCTTCCATTGAAGACTTGAAGTGCTACAACTCCAAAGCTCCCAAAGATCCAAACAAGCTTTTGAAGACAGACGCAAAGCAAAACAAAGATTGAAGTAAAGAAAGCAAGCATAACCAAGCAAAATAAAGAAGATACAAGGTAGGCTTCCTATTTTCGTTTACGCAATTCCCCCCCCCCCCCCCCCCCCCCCCCCCCCCCCCCCCCCCCCCCCCTCTTTTCTCTCTCCGAACCCACTTAGGTTTTCTTCTATTTTAATCCCTCATCTTCTACCCCCCCATTCTTGCATGCTTGAAATAAGGGACTCCCCGGTTCATGTGTAGGATTAAGCTATTGAAAGTCACCGTGTCCGAGGCTTTCTCTTAGTCTAACCGAAAACCACGTGAGTTCAGTCCCATTGATTATGTGGTGAAGCCTTTAACCTTATATGTTCACGACCCCAATTTGCATTGTGCATATCATGATCATGCATCTCTTCAAAAATTGTTTTCAAACTTGTTTTCAAAACTTGCATCGAAAATCGTTTTCAAAACTTACATCAAAATCGTTTTCAAAACTTGTGTTAAAATCTTCTTCTTCAAAACTCATTTTCAAAATTACAATCCTAAGGTGATTCTAGCCATTCTATGGTTAGGGTTGCTTTAGGAAAGTGTTACATTTAAAGTGACCAATATCGTCCATATTTTTAAAATTTTTGTTGTTTTCAAAACCACAATCCTAGAATGGTTCTAATCTTCTTCTGGTTAGAGTCATTCTAGGAAAGTAAGGTATTTTTAGAGGCTTGCAAAAATCTACATTCAAATCCCTTCCCAAATTGCTTTTCAAACTTACTTTCCAAAACCTCATTTTTAAATCATCTCCAAAATCTCTTTTTACATCTACTTTCTAAAATTTCCTCTCCAATATACTTTCTAAATTTTTTTTTCCAATCTCCTTTCCAAAATTACTTTCTAAAAACTCCTTTCAAAAAATCTATTTTTCAAAACTTCTTTTTCAAACTCCTTTCCAAAAAGATCTCTTCAAAATTCACTATCTAAAAACGCTCCTTAAATCTCTTTCCTAAAATCTCTTTCTTAAAAACTCTTTCTAAAGTCTCTTTCCTAAAAAACTCTTTTTTAAAATCCCTTTTCAAAAATTCTCTTTTCAAGTTTACTTTCTAAAAACTCCTTTCTATGATCTTCTCCTAAAAATCTTTCTTTCCAAAAATTCTACTTTCCAAAATCTCTTTTCTTGGAGTCCAAGTTAAACCTTAGAGCCATGGTTAGAAAACCCTAATTTCCAATTTCTTATTTTAGCCTCAAAACCTAGGTTTCCAAAACCTCATTTTTACATCATAATCATGAATCTCCAAAATCTATTTTCTACATCAAATCATAGACTTTAAATCTAAGATTTCTAAAACTTCACCTTCCAATTCCACGCGAAATTCAATCTTTTCTTTAGGAAGCCAAATCTAATCTCCCCATTTAGGAAACTAGATTTGACCCTCCGTTTTTGGAAAACAAAATCAAATCATTTCTTTTTTTACAAACAAAATCCAATCTTTCCTAATTCCAACATTTCCTAATTCTATACATTTCTAAATTTCAACTTTCCAAATTCTAAGTTTTCAAATCTTTCTTAAATTCAAACCTTTCCTAATTTCAAGTATTTCAAAAACTCAAACTTCGAATCCTTCTAAAATTCTAAACTTTCCTAAATTTCAAATCTTTCCAAATCCAAAACTTTCTAAATTCGAAACTTTCTTAAATCGAAACTTTCTAAATTCAAAACTTTCCAATTTCAAAACCTTTCTTAAAATGCAACTTTCCTAATTTACAACTTTCCAAAAATAAAACTTTCCTAATTCGAAACTTTCCTAAAATGGAACTTTTCTATTTTGAAACTTTCTTAATTTCAAGATTTTCTAAATTCAATATTTCTTAAACTCCAACTCTCCATGTTTTTTAAATGAAACTTCATAATCAAATCCTTCTTAATCTCAGTCCTTCTTAAATCCTATCTTCCTTAATTATAGGTTTCCCAAATCTCTATCTTTCCAAAACAAGTCCAAATTCTTCTCTCAAGTCCTATCTTTCCAAATCAAAGTCCAATCTTTTCATTTTCAAATTCTAATTTCAAATATTTCATTCTAAGTTCAAATTAAATATCTTTTTCAAAACAAACTCTTTTCAAATCAAATTTTTTGTCGGACTCTGGTCCAAACTACGACTGACCTGATTCTCGAAAAGGATACGTAGGCAACCCTCATGGATGCGGTCACAACCTTTTTCAAGTTTCCATTTCCACAATCTTTTTTAAATTTTCAATTCCAAAGATCTATTTTCAAATCTTCAATGCCAATTTCCAAAACTTTCTTTTCAATTTCAAACTTTAATTCTTCTTTTCAAAGTCAAATCTTTCTTTCAAATCTATCTTTTCGAATCTGTTTCCAACAACAAATCAAGTTCTTTTCAAATCTATTTTCGAATCAAATCTTTCTATTGCATTTGTATATCATGCATCATGTCAATTTCTTTCTAAAAAGTTTTTTCTAAAGTGGATAGTATTGGACATTTATTAATCAAAGACTCTAATGGGTGAATCTAGGGTGAATAGACATGTAAGTACCGCAAGGGCGAGGTAGGGTGATGGCTTAGTGCGTCTTCCCTGCACATAACCAACCTCCGAACCTAGAACACTATTTTCAAAGACCAAATGGAGTTATTTTCCAAAAAGGGCTTGCATTTTTTTGAAAGGTTGCCACACAACCTATTTTCAAAAAAAATCCCTCTCTCGGGGTAGTTTTCAAAACCTTTTTAAAAACCCTAAGTGTAATCTTCAGATTGTGCTTAGTTTTTAAGTGACCTAACTCACCTTAATCAAGTTAGGTGGCGACTCCGAACTTTTTTTAAAAAACCTTTTATTCAAATCAATTTTCAATTCAAACCTAGTCGCACTCATTCTTCTAAGAGGATGAGTTCTGACGAGAGAGTACAGTATTTTCCCGCTTGTGTGTGTATTCCTCGAGTGCAAAAAATATGGGCGCTACAGTGTGCATGAAAACACATTTTTGCGGAGCGTCTGTGATACGCTCCACGAGTGTTCAAAACTGGCTATTTGTGGGCCATATTATTGGGGCCTTCAGGAAGCGATCTCTCCGACCGAACCGTACCGATGGAAAGTGCTCTAGAAGTACTTTCGAGAATTTCCTAATTTACGCATTTCTCAAGTCGTTTGACGGCGCGTTATAATCAGGAAATTGGAAAAAAAGTCAATATTGGCGGAGCGTTTGTGAGACACTTCAGGGGTTACTAAAAGTGACAACTTTCAAGCCATGCAATGAGGGGCTTCGGGAAGGGATCCATCCGATTGAGCTGTATTGATGAAAAGACCTATGGACGAGCTTTCGGGAATTCTCTAGTTTATGCATTTTTCAAGTCGTTGATGGTGCGTTATAACTAGGGAATCGGGAGAAAAGATAACCTCAACAGAGCGTCTGTGAGACGCTCCAGGGGGACTTTCATTGAGTCGGGAGTGTTTGGAGTCGTGAGGTCCACCTTAGGTTAAACAGGGGTGTATGATAAGACCTGCCATTCAATACCCAAGACTGGTGTAGTTTCGGGGCGCGTTTAGGTCACTAAGGGCAAAATGGTCATTTTGATTAAGCTCTGTTAAAAAAGGTCAGAATGGGTTGGAGTGTTGTGTTTAAGCGTGTCGGGTTGTTCGGGAATGGTCTTGGAATAGTTTTTCACTGTTTGGTGGAATTTGTACTGTGTTGGGATGTTTAGGGGCAAAACGGTTATTTTAACTGAAGTTGATCAGAATGGGACCGAAATTGGACAAGATGGCATGTTGAGTATGCCTAACTGTTTGGGATTGCTTTGGAAAGGTAAACTTACTGTCTTAAGGGATTTTGAACTTTCTCAAAGACGTGCTTGGAGGCCCAAGGGGCAGATTTGGTTATTAGGCCTCTGTTGGGCCTAGCAGGCCCGAGAAGCGGTTGACTTGATTAGACAGAGGTCTAAGGGTTGGTTTGGGCTTGGATATTCCTATGAGGTTTTTTAAAAAAGGAGTTCAGTCAGGCTAGAGATTGCCGAGTGAACAAAAATGGGGTGCTTACACAAGCAAACCCCTCAAACACCATCTTGAACTTTTCATTTTCAAAATCTTTTTAAAAATACACATCACGCATCATTCATTCCCAATATGATAACCAAATCTCGTTTTCAAAATACATGAGTGGATTTAAAAACCAAAAATTTGTGATAGATACATTATGTGAATGGACATATAGGTATCGATATTTTTGGGCAGGTCGGTGGTGATCTTTTAAACCTTCCTTACATATAACCAACTTCTGAATCATAGATTTTTAGTCTGTAGACGAACCCGAAGTCACGTTTTCAAAAAAAGGGGCTTTCAAAATTAAAAATAAAATAAAAAAGGTTTCAAAACCTTCTTTCAATACTTCATTAGAAATCTTTTCAAAATTGAAATTATTTTCAAAACATTAGGATGTTCTTCAGAACATTCCAATTGTTAAGTGACCAACACACCTTTTTCAAAATTAAGTGGTGACTTTAAAAAAAATTTCAAAAAGCCTTTAGCAAAATCAATTTTCATGAGATCAAACCACATCACATTTTCCCTTCCTTCTCGAGAAGTGTAAGCACCACATTTTGTGTTGGATATGTGTACAACCAACAATTGGCCCACCCAGTATTTTTGGACAAGATGATGATTCTAAATCAAAATGACCATTTCCAAGTCAAGATTACCATTCTAGGCCAAGATGACCATTCCAAGTCAAGACAACAATTTTAATTGAAGATGACTATTTCGCCTTTAAGGACAGCTTTCCAATAATAGGCAGTCTTTGAAACCAATAGCTGATGCTGTCGGAGTGATGGAAACACTCACAAACTTTATACGATTCATTTTCGACACTTGCTAGCTCCATCAATGTAAAATGATCATTTTGTCTCTTGGTATTTCAGGTATCTTTTCAATCTCAGGTAGTCTTCAAAGCCAATTTCTAACACCATCAAAATGACAGAAGTACTCAAAACTATCAATTCGTCATAGTAGTAGAATCCTTCATAAACCTTTAAAGTCAACATCAACACCTCATAAACAGCCTAGATGTTAAAATGATATTTTTCCCCTGAGCCATCAACACACTTTTTGAAAAAATACAAACCTTCATAGTGAAATAGCCATTTCAAATTGAGCATAGTCAGTCAAACACGTTCTAAATGCTATTCAAAGTTGACCTCGGTCACCTTCCGTTTACCCTAGTCAAAATGACTTTGAAGTTGAGAGAAGTGCGGATATTAATGCAAGTATAAAACTCAAATCGTCATATAAATCTACTTGCTTAAGGTAGATGCTACGGTCAATCTTTTTCTGGAGTTGGGGCTGGATGCTAGGTTTAAATTTGCTCAGCAAAGATCTAGACAATGAAAGAATAAATTGGAGATTTTAATCAGGGTGAAAACTTTTTCTTATTATTATTTTTTATTAACTTCTCTTAAGTGGCTCTAAAGCATCAAATTGACATGATAACAAGAAAAAAAGAAAATCAGATAGTGTTGTAAGGTTCAGAAAGCCACTCTTGTGTTTTTCAATTACAATGATGGTTTTCTTGAATGTTGTGTGGTTAAAACAAAAACCCATCTCTTGGAGATTTGTCAATGCAATTGCAATAGGAGCAAGGAAGAGGAGGTGGATAGGGCCCACCGCTCTTTAAGGGCTGTTTTTGAGAAGTGTTTTATATTTGTATTATTATTATTATTATTGTTATTATTATTATTATTATTGTTGTTGTTATTAGGGTAAATTACAATGACCTCCCCTGAGGTTACTATAAATAACAAAAACTCACCTGTGGTTTATGAAATGATACTGCACTCCTTACTTTATTTGACAATATACAAGGACCTCCCCTCTATTAACTGATTGTTAAGCATTTTTAATTTTTAAAATGCCAATTTTTCCCTTGTAGAATAAAATTTAATTTATGTTAATTGTATATTACTAAATCTAAACTACCCTACTTTCTAATTCACCAGTTAAAATTTGCCACATCATCATTTATTTAAATAATACAAACTAACATCCCCACAACCAATCAAACTCCACCCAACACTACTACTAAAACCAAACAACCCACCTCCTCCTTACCCCCACAACCTCCATCAATCAACACAACAGTCACAACCGCCGAGACCACCATTACCAACTCCATCACCACCACCATTTTTGTTAATATTGTGTGTGTTAAGTGTTGCTGTAAGTAACATAATTGGAATCCAAAATCAAAAACAAAAGCAATATTTATAGACAATTAAATACTCAGAACTTGAAGAATCTTAAAATAGTAGAACTTGCAAACTTTTAGAATATTCAGACTTTTCAACTCTACAAATATGAATAATCTGAAATTGACTATTAGAACAAAATTGAAGAATTTACAGAACTTTCAGGACTATAGGAAAAACCAAGAATGCAGAAAACATGAAATAGAAGATTGATCAAGGCAAGTGTATCACACTTTGTCCTTAAAACAGATTCACCCCCCCCCCCCCCCCCCCACAATGGTGCTAATGGGAAGAATGAGTGCCTACCTCCCGGGATATAATGATCACATCATGCAGAAGAAACACTTCAATCTATGTGCTTAGAGAACCAGATAGCGTCTGAAACTCTCTTTTATGCAATGGAAAATTTTTGGAAAATCAATTTTTTGAATGCAGAATGTCTGGGGTATTTATAGACACTCATTGACTGTACGAAGTACTAGTTCGAAAAGACACCAGCAGCTAAACAGTGCTATTAACCGAAGAGACACCAACCAAATATCACATCTTCAACGGTCATTACCTTTCAAATTTGAAATAAAATTAAGATACTTTTGGCACAAAAGGAATAAACCGGATTAGATCTTGACCTGCACCCGTACCCGAGCCCGGCCCAGTTTGGTGCAAGGTGGTGCGTGCGGGCGTGTTTATGGTGGACCTATGGTTGGGTAGATCCTCTCCCTTTCACAAAATTGGGTACCCCTTAGGGCCCAAACCCAACTCCAAGGAGAGGCTTTATAAACCCTTCAATAGTTTCGTAGGAAACCAATGTGGGACAAGCTCCCTACACCCAAGTAAACCTATGGTCATGTTGACCACTTTAAGAGCCAATAACTCATTTAATCCTTAATGGATTTGAGTAAGTATGTAATACCTTAAACCCATTAATTTTCTTCATTTATGTAAATTAAGGCATTTGTGTTGTTTAATGTTAGATGTTATTCCTTTTGGGTCAAAGTGACCAATTGGGAGGTAAATTGTAACTTAAGTTCTTGGGGTGAGATACATGAGATTATTTTCCATGTGTATCATCTTATATACCCATGTATATACACTTCACACACACACACACACCCATTTGTAAAGAGAGAGAGAGAGAGAGAGAGAGAGAGAGAGAGGAGAAGAGCTAGAGGAAGGAGATTGAAGGGAGAAGATCAAGAAGAAGAGGAGGAAGCAAGAAGAGCTCAACCAAGCTTGGAAACCCATTGTGGAGTTGGAAAAGCTAGAGAGAGAAAGGTATAAACTAAAATCTTGAATGTATAATTATATATATGTGCATCTATATGGATTAGGGTGTTTGGGTTTGTCTTGGGGGATTCCTTGAGTCCCAATTACTTTGAATTTGAGAGCTTATAGCTCAATATTGGAGAATTGGAGAATTGGGGGTTGAAATCTCCAAATATATAGAATGTTAGGGTTTTGAATCTTTTCCTTAGATCCCTTTGATTTAATTATTCTTTCTCCCTCATTTTGAGTTATTGCAATCCTTGTGGGCTAATCTTTAAGCCTTAAGAGTATTGGGAAGGTTTGGTTGTGTTTGGAGGAGTTTTGGTTGAGTTTTGAAGTTTTGGGTCAAACTTTGTTTACTGCCTAGAACTGGGCATTCGAACAATATGGGGAAAAAAATCGGGTGTCCGAACAGCCCTGGGGGGCGTTCAAACGGTCAGAGATTGTGTTTTTCTATTTTGGCCTGGCGTTCGAACGGCCATTTGGGTGTTCAAATACCCAGTTCATCTTGCCTAGCGTTCGAACTCCTCGATTGGGCGTTCGAACGGCCTGCCAGTTTCAGAACTGTTTAGTAAAACGGGTATAACATCCTCTAAAAAACTCTAATTGATGCACCAGTTAACGCGTTATAAAGTAGATTCATGGACCTTTGTACCTATATAAAGTTCAGTCTCTAATTCCTTATGGATTGAGAGTTATAGAAGTTTAAAGTTCACCCAAAAACTATGCCGAAAACCTTACTTTCCAAAGTGTTACCCCGTTCTTTGTGAGACCTAACTTTTTGTTGCGCCCAAATTTTTCGCACTCAAGGAATACACATACAAGCAGAAAAATTACTGTACTCTTTCGTTAGAACTCATCCTCCTAAAAAGACGAGTACGACTAGGTTTGAATTACAAAATTGACTTGAATAAAGGACTTTCGGAAAACAATTTGGAGTCACCACCTAACCTAATTAAGGTGAGTTAGGTCATCTAAAACTAAGCACAATCTGAAGATTACATTTAGGGTTTTTGAAAAAAGTTTTTTTGAAAATACTTCCTCAAGAGAGAGTTTTTAAGAAAATAGGTTGTTTGGCAACCTTTGGAAATATTTAAGCCTTTTTTTCGAAAATAACTCCATTTGGTCTTTGAAAATAGTGATATAGATTCGGAGGTTGGTTACCTGTAGGGAAGACGCACTAAGCCATCACCCTACCCCGCCCTTGCGGTATCTACATGTCTACTCACCCTAGATTCACCCATTAGGGTCTTTAACTAATACATGTCCAAAACTATCCACTTTAAAAAATAATTTTTAGAAAGAAATTAACATGATGCATGATATGCAAGTACAAGAAAAAGATTTGATTTGGATATAGATTTGAAAAGATTGTTTGATTTTGGAAACGAATTTGAAAAGACTTGAATTGAAATTGGAAAGTTTTAGAAATTAAAAATAGAGATTTGAAAATAGATTGTAGAATTAGAAACTTGAAAAAGGTTATAGAATTGGAGATTTGAGAAAAGTTATGACCGCACCCATGAGGGTTACCTACGTATCTCGTTTTGAGGAATCAGGTCAATTGTAGTTTGGACAAGAGTCTGATAGAAAATAGAAGGTTTGATTTGAAAAAGAGATTTTGATTTGAAAAAGGGTTTGATTTGAACTTAGAATAGAAGATTGGAAATTGGAATTGAAAATATTGGACTTTTATTTGGAAAGATAGAACTTAGAAGAAGGATGTGGACTTATTTTGGAAAGATTGAGATTTAGGAAACCTAAACTTAAGAAAGATAGGATTTAGGAGGGACTTGAGATTAAGAAAGATTTGACTCGAATGTTGGACTTGGAAGATTAAGAAAGTTAGAATTTAAGAAAGATTGGATTTAGGAACGGTTCGAATTAAGAAAGTTTCAAAATAAGAAAAGTTTCGTTTTAAGAAAGTTTCATTTTAGGAAAGATTTCAAATTAGGAAAGTTTAAAATGGGAATGGTTCGAATTTAGAAAGTTTTGAATTTAGAAAGTTTTGAAATTTAGAAAGTTTAAAATTTTAGAAAGATTCGAAGTTTGAATTTTAGAAATACTTGAAATTAGGAAAGGTTTGAGTTTAAGAAAGATTTGAAGATTTAGATTTGGAAAGTTAAAATTTGAAAAGGTATTGTAATTAGGAAAATTAAGAAGCTTAAAGTTTAAGGAAAGATTTAAAAGTTTAAGTTTTGGAAACCTAAGGTTTACGAAGGTATGAGACTAGGAAGGATTGGATTAGGAAAGATTTGGATTAGGAAGGATTTGGATTTCTATTTCCTAAAACAAAATATTAGACTTTATTTCTAAAATAAGATGATTTTATTTTATTTCCAAAAACGGAGGATTGGATCTAGTTTCCTAAATGAGAGATTTTGATTTGGCATAAAATTAGAAGGGAAAGTTTTAAAAACCCTAGATTTGGAAGTTTATGATTTGATGTAGGAAATAGGTTCTTGGAAATTTATGATTTTGATGTAAAAATTTTTTAGAAAATAAAATTAAGGTTTCCTAATCGTTGGCTCTAGGGCTTGACTTGGGCTCCAAGGTAAAGAGTTTTTAGAGAGTGAATTTTTAGAAAGGAAAATTTTTGGAAAGAAATCTTAGAAAGGAGTTTTTAGAAAGTAAACTTAGAAAGAGAGTTTTTGAAAAGAGATTTTTAGAAAGAGTTTTTAGAAAGTGAATTTTAAAAAGAGCTTTTTGGAAAGGAGTTTGAAAAGAGTTTTTAGGAAAGTAAGTTTTGTGAAGGGAATTTTTAGAAAGCAATTTTGAAAAGGAGATTAGAGAGAGTTTTTAGGTTGTATATTGGAGAAGAGATTTTAGAAAGAAGATTTGAAAAGAGATTTTGGGGAGAATTCAAAAAGAGGTTTTGAAAAATAAGTTTGAAAAGCAATTTGAAAAGGATTTGAATGCGGACTTTTGCAAGTCTCTAAAAATATCTCACTTTCCTAAAACGATTCTAACCATGGAAGGATTAGAACCATTCTAGGATTATGGTTTTGAAAACAACAAGGATTTGAAAATATGGACCATAATAGTCACTTTAAATATAACACTTTCCTAAAGCAACCCTAACCCTGGAATAGCTAGAATCACCTTAAGATTGTGGTTTCGAAAATAAGTTTTGAAGAAGAAGATTTTAACACAAGTTTTGAAAATGATGTTCGATGCAAGTCTTGAAAACAAGTTTGAAATTTTTTTTTGGAGAGATGCATGATCAAGATATGCACAATGCAACTTGCAATCATGAACATAGAAGGTTAAAGGCTTCACCGCATAAACAAGGGGGCCGAACTCACGTGGCCTCTCGTTAAACTAAGAGAAAGCCCTCGACACGGTGACTTTCAATAACCTATTCCTACACATAAACCAGGGAGTCTCTTGTTTCAAGCATGTAAGAAATGGGGGGTAGAAGATAGGAAATTAAAATAGAAGAAAACCCAAGTAGGTTAAAAAAGAGAAGAGAGAAGGGGAATTGCGTTAACGTAAATAGGAAACCTAACTTGCGTCTTCTTTTATTTGCTTTGTTTTATTCACTTTGTTTTTCTTACTTTGCTTCGATCTTCACTTTGATCTTCAAGAGCTTGTTCTGATCTTCGAGAGCTTTTACGTTACAGCACTTCAAGTTTTCAATGGAGGCTTTGGAGGCTTTGGAGGCTAGTATATGAGTCTATGTGAGTGTATGAGGGCTAGGGTTTGGTGTATAGAGGGTAGGGTTTGGAGAGGCTTCGAGCTCTGTGTATCGAAGAAGAGAGTTTTTAGACCGAGTTTTCGGACCCTTTTCACGCTGGAGGAGGCTCTATATTTATAGACAGAGGATTGACCTGGCGCCTGTTGCAGAGGCGCCAGGCAAAATTTTCTTCTAGTGGCGCTAGGCCAAATTTTGACTTGGCGCTACTAGTAGTGGCACAAGCCACTTAGGAAAATTTTAAGGTCGACAAACAACGTATCTTTAAAAAATTTGAGCGCCTGTACTAGTGACTACCATGCAATTTTTAGCCTGGCTTCATTAGGAGTGACTCCGGGAGGTCCGAGAATAACTTAAAGGGCCGAGAATGGCCTGGAGGGCCAGAAAGGGACATGAACCCTTCGAATAGTGTCTCGGGGGTAGTAGACTTGAAAAATGATGACGAGATGTGTTGGAGGGGTTGACCGAGCCATTAGGGGTAAAACGGTCAATCGAGCCGGAAAGCTACCGGGATGGACTCAGAATGTCCCAAAAGAAGACTGGAAGCTTGGAAACATTAGCTAGAATGTTCAAAGAGGTTATCAGTTTGATACCCAGAGCCGGTGTGGTTGGAGGAGACGACCAGCTCACTAGAGGCAAATCGGTCATTTTGTAGTAAGTTTGCCTGAGCTGACTTGGAATGACCTAGAAATGTATCAAAAAGGCTAGGAATGATATCAGAAACATCCTCGGGAGGTTACCAATTTGATACCCAAAGCCAGTGTGGTTCTCGGGGTGCTCGGATGCCTAGGGGCAAATGATTATCTTGACCGAAAAGTTTCAGACTTGGGCCCGAAACTGACTGGAAGGTACCTAATCATGCCGGATTATCTTAATAAAATCTTAGAAGGGTGGACTTATCGTTCTGAGGACTTAGGTACTTTCTCAAGAAATGTGTCAAAAATGGCCTTAGGGGCAGTTTGGTCATTTTCACCGGAGTGGGCTAGCAGGCACAGGTGTTGACCTGGATTTTGAGTGTTTTCGTCACTCTAACGGCGGTCTCGTGACATAGGGGTTTATTGGCAATTCCCAATGTCGACTTGTTTACGAGTGTTTCCGCCACTCTGACGGTTGCGATGTTTACGAGTACTTCTATTACTCTAACGGGTCATAATCATTCCAAAAACTGCCTGATCTCAGGAAGCTGCTAGGTGGACATATCGCTTGAGGAATCAACTTTCTCAAAAGGCGTGCTGAAACAGACATTTCTTTATTGGCAGGCTAGCAGGCGCCAAAGGTGGACCATTCTACCATCTCGGTGACTTGGTGTCTTGCCCCGGTCGACGAGTTTGAAGGGACTTACGGTTCCGAAGATTTTTCTCAAAAAATGTGCCGGATTGGATGGTCTTACCACCTTGAGGAATTAACTTTCTCAAAGGGCGTGCCAAATTTAATTGAAATTAGAATTGGACTTGAAATTGGATTTGAGATTAAAACGAAGACTTACCGTCTTCGAAAAGACATGCCCATTGGAATTGGACCGAACAATGCCCCCAAGGCCATTTTAGTCGATAGATTGACTGATTTAAGTTTGAAAAATTTATTTAAATTGGAATATGTTTGGGCGTGCTGTCGCGGGCACCCAAATATAAAACCGATACCCGAAAAACAAATATGTAGTAGTGCAAGTAAGGATCGTTCCCACGAAGAGTGTTTAGCCTAGTTTTATGCTATGTGAACAAGGATTGGGGGATTTTGGATTTAATAAAAACTATTTTAATAATCACAACTACGAAACAATTCAGATTAAAGTATTGAAATCAATCAAAAGAACAAACCTTGGTCTAGGTCAACATCCACTATCGGAATTTATAACTGATCATCGATGCAAACATATCAATTCACACATTGAATATTCACCGTCGGAATTATTTTCCTATCTCTCCTTAGTCGTCGTTAATCAGAAACAAGCGATCTGATTAACCCTAACTATTAAACAACCCAGGAAAAGCACACAAGGTTTAATCTAGTAGCAACCTTAAGAATTAGAGAGATCGATGAAACTAAACAACACAAGCACACGCGGTTGCATTTAATTTAGTCGAATGCCCTTCCCAAGATATAATAATTCCCAACACAGTAAATCATTAAATCTCAGTTGCTTCACAAATCAGAGGAATCAAACAATTACGGATTTGATATCTAACTCAATAGTAGATTGCAATGATTAATAAACTAGTAGGCCTCCTAGCGATTAAACAACACAATCATGAAAATAGGCATAGAACAATATTCGATACTCAAAGCATAAATCGAATAATGAAAACAAATTAGATCTCTCAGTTTATCATTAATTCCGAGGTTTCTATCTCCTTTGACCAAGATTCAAAGTTTAGCCACGCAGGGCCATGAAAACAACTCAAATAATAATCTTCAATAATACGAAAAACGTTAACAACCATAGAAACAAAACAGTCACAGCCTTTATAGGCTTCTAAAAATCTGCAACTGCGCACGACAGTTCGAACGCCCTTGCCACCATTCGAACGGTACGTCGAACCCACTTCGAATGGTTAAACTTGCTCTCTGAATCTTTCGAACACTTTTTGAACCTGGTCTTAACGTGTATCCGTCTGACGTACCGTTCGAACGCATCTTGGGACTGTTCGAACGCCTTTTCGAACGCTGCGTGTATTTTTTCTCGAATTCGTCCCTTTTCAGCTAGGATCCTCTTTCTGGGCATTCCATGGCACCCTAAGTCAAAATATAAGAATAGTGAGTGCCTTTAGGTACCAAATAAGTATAAAAGATTAAACATTACGGGATGAAAATATGATATTTGCATTCTCATCAATGCCTGTATTGACTTGAACTCAAGTCTGGACGAACTACAGACAACTGAGCCGGTAAAAATGGGGTGCTTATAGCTGCCTCTCTTTTTTTGTCTTTGCTTGTCGAAGACAGAAAACGATAGAGTAAGAGTCTCATCTTAACCGTGAGGTAGTCAGAGGGACAAACTGTGGAAATTTCTAAAAATTAGAGTTTGAAAACGGATATCGGGCCTAGAAGGCCTTTGAAATCAAGTTTTGGCGGGAAAAGGGCAAAAATGCCCGGAATTTGACATTGGCGCCACTAGTAGTGGCACCAGGCTTGGAAACAAAACAAGAAAATTTCTGGTTCGAACACTTGTGGAATTGGAAGAGTTTTCAAAAAATCGAGAGTCTTTGTGAGGACAACGACTTGGACATTGAAGGAGTGCTCCCTAGGGACTATGAAGGATTGCCGGAAGTAGATACCGTCGTCGGAAAGTTGTTTCTAAGAGAAGATTTCTCTGGAGAACTCGAAGAAGTGAGTTTTTTTATTTTATGTTAATTTTGATGTGTAGAATTCCGTTTGAATCATGTGAATAGTAAAAATTAATATTTTGATATGTTTTAAACACATTGGTGAAATTATTTTTGCATTTTGGTCATTGTTTGGTTGAATGTGAGTGATTTTGCATGATTATGTGAATGAGGTTTCTACAGGAATTGGGGGTTTATCCCCACAACTTTGGGTATTGAGTTTTTCAACAAGATTTCTATATTACGAATCTTAGGAAAATATGTTTAACAGCTGTGTAAAGTTTTGTATTTTTTAAAAACTCAGTGAATTTTTGATTTTTTAAAAAATAAAAAAATACTTGAAAATTTAAGAAAATTAAGAAAAATTAAGAAATTGATGAAATTATTAAAGTTTAAAATTTAGAAAAATTTTGAAATATTTTAGGAAACATTTGAAATGATTCTGAGAAATTTTAGGACAAATTTAAAAACCATTGATTTATTGAAAAATTAAACAAGTTTTTTGAAAAATCTAAAAATTTGAAAAGTGTGTGCGGGTGTTGATGTTATGTGATTGTGACGTTGTGCGGTGCATGGATTGTGTTTTGTGTTGATGTTATAGGTGTTGTAGGGACCATTTTTAAACGAAACTCTATTGAAATTTTTAAAAATTTAGAAAAAAGGTTGGAAAAATTTTGGAATAAAATCTTTTTGAAGGAAAAAAATATAAAACCATTGAGGGTGGGGCCTGTTTTGCGGAGTTTCTAAAATCTTTTTTAAAATCACAAAACTCTAACCATTGTGGGCGAGGCCTTTTCTAAAATCCATCCTAAGATTTTAAAAAACTTTGATTGGAATGGAAAAAGCTTAGGAAGAATTTTGAAAATGGAAATTTGCCTAAGCATGGATTTTGACTTTGGAAACTTTGGGCTATGACAAGAATTTTGGAAGGTTGAAAACTTAGGAATTGAGAAGAAAACCTTTTAGAGGAAAAAGTTTTAGAAAACTTTGATTGGAATGGAAAAAGCTTAGGATGGATTTTGATTAGAAGCTTTTGAGATTTGAAAGCTAGATTTTGAATTGGAAATCATTTTGGAATTTTAGACAAAACGTGTAAAGAATTCGTTTTGTCCTAAAATTTGAAAACCTTTGAAGACAAAATGTATAGAAAATTCATTTTAACCTGAAACTGAAATTTTAAAATCAAAATGTGTAGGAAATTCATTTTGACTTGGAATTAGAAAATCAAAATGTATAGGAAATTCATTTTGATTTGGAATTGGAATTTTAAAACCAAAATGTATAGGAAATTCATTTTGACTTGGAATTGGAAAATCAAAATGTGTAGAACATTCATTTTGACTTGGAATTGGAATTTCAAAATCAAAATGTGTAGGAAATTTATTTTGACTTATCATTTGAAATCTGTTTATCTTTTTTTCTGTTATTCATTTATATTTTTTTTATTGTCCTCTTTCTTCTTTTTCTTACTTCTCATCTCTTTTACCTTTCCAAGTTATACTTACCTGATGTTGATATTCTTACCTTAATCTTCATGATGGCGGACACAGGCGATGACGGTTCTGAGAGGAGGTGCTGTTCTGGGAAGGCGGCCTGGACAGATTCCGTTAGCAGCTCCAGCTGCTCTAGGGGTTGTCAGCGATCTGCTGGACGGGCATCTTCTAGTCGGAGCAGATGGAGGAATAGACCTCCAGTAGACCCCTTCCCTCCGGTTGAGCAAGCCTTTGAGGAGGAGATTGGTGCAGAGGAGGAGGTACCGAGTGTTGGCGATCAGGTGACTGGTTACGGGAGGGCCTCCTTTAGACATAGACAGACGGATGCTGATTTAGGCGACTTGGAGGTACCAGACATTCCACCGCTGTGGGATCTGGCTTATCATCCTAGTGTGTATTCTAGACAACACTTGCCTCCTCCACGCATTCACACAGCCTTCAAAGGGGTCGTCCATCAAGTGTTTGTGACCATGCAGTGGGCCGCTCCATCCTACCGGGCTTTCTTGGCAGAGATCGGGTTTGGGGCCTTCATGGGACTATAGGCTAACCGCCTGAACAGGCATCTAGTGCTAGCGCTTATCGAGAGGTGGTTCAGAGAGATTGGGATTTTCCATTTTGTTGGTTTTAAGCTGGGTCCCACCCCATTAGACTTGGCGATCATCACGGGGCTTTCCTTTGTCGGTCAGCAGATCACCTTGCAATCAGTCAGTAGAGCCGATGCATGCATTCTGCTGGACTTGCCCCCTCCTAAGTGTTTTGCCTTCCCAGTCTCTTGGCTTAATCAGGATGATAGCACCTTTGCCGTTAAGCCACCACCTGCCCGACGAGACATCATGAGACGACGACTTGTTTTGTACATCATCTTCAGTTGCTTCTACAACAACAACAAGTCGCTTATGCCCTTTCGGTTGGTGAGCATAGTAGCTAATCTTGGGACTTTGTCTGAGATGGATTGGGGGTCCTTCTCCTTTGGCTGCTTCCTTCGATTGATGCAAGTCCGAACTTCCTCTCGTTAGGGCAGCATGACTAGTTGCTGGCCTTTTTCTTGTCTGGTGAAGCTACTAGTACCAGCCTGTTTGTCGCCCTGCAATTATCGAGGATGACCTTTATTCTCGTGCTTTGAGATGGGCTTGTGACCAGGTAGCCCAGCGATCAGAGATCACCGATTTTGTGACGCTACGGGCGAACCTGGAGTTGATTGAGGTGAGGGACGTGACTTGACAGCCCTTTCTTGGGTTGGTTCATTATGAGATGGTGTGATACTTGGTCCCGTTGTCCCTATTGAGGGCTTCCTTTCTCAGCGATGACTGTTGGGAGTCCTACCTAGGAGATCGACATTGGCACCAGTTTCATGTGGAGTTCAGGTCAGCAGGAGATCCACCGGAGTACATGTTTGGAGCCTTGGTGAAAGGAGTTCCAATTCCCTATCAGGAGCGCCAGCCGGGTGCCGAATTCTTTCTTCCTCCGGATACAGACTACGTCGCACACTTTGGGGCTGATTCTGTATGTGTCTTCACTCGGTTTGAGGTAGTAGTTGGCGGATACACTATTAGCCAGGAGTTGGTCAACTTGTGGCGCCGTGCCTAGGGATACGTGCCCCAGGCTGAGTTTACAGCAATGAGAGATGAGAGGGACCAGTACCAAATGGAGCGGGATCAGTACCAGGCAGAGGTAGCTTCCCTGATGGCCCGATTAGCCCAGATGGGTGGTGGTGGGGTATGTTGTCCTTTCTCTCCTTCTTCTATTCGCTCTACTGTTGGTTAGTTATTCATTTGCCCCGCTGATTCGAGTTTTGTACTCTTTGTAGGATGCTGGTGCTTCTAGTAGCTATCCACCTTCTTCGAAGCCAAGTTTCGGCTATTTTGATCTAGAGGATATCGATTTTCATTTTTGACAGATGCCCCTGTAGAGATCCTGATCTTCTTTTGCCCCTATTCTTGAGATGCATTTATGTTAGACAATTTTAATTTGTAAATTTTATACAAAGATGGATGCTTATGATATAGATTGTTAAATGCATGAATAGAGATATTTATGATTTATATAGCTAAGTATATGATCAGATGCATGTAATGGATGATGATGTTGTATATCTATTACATGAGTTGATATTAAACTGTATTAGTGACTTTTGTTTCTACAGGGAATTACGTCCTATATGCGCGAAACTCATGCCGATTTTTTTTTTTTTTTGAAAATGCATATACTAGTTAATGGAATGACGAGGGGTGTTGTCAAACTTAGTATCTTTGGAACGGTAACTCCTTCCTTTTCGAGGGTCTAGCCTCTCCTCTAGCTCAACCTTACTTTGACTGGATGATAGCAATTGGTACCTTTCTCAACCTTTCAACCACCTCCAATTCTCTATTTCAAGCTTAGTGTATAGGATTACTGGGGCTGAAACTTTCAACTCTCGGGGCTCTGGCAACAGCTTGCCCGATCTTTAGCAGAGCAATAAGTGGACAGTCTTTTCAATCTTAGGAGACTTTGCTTTAGGATAGTAATGTAGGCTAGGTTATGGGGTTTTCAAAACAACGGGATATACAAGCTCAAATTTGATATTGTTTTCGGCAGCGTGTCTAACTTATTTAGATCAACCAATCTGTTTTCAATCAGAGTGGACTTTAGTAGAGTTGTAATGTAGGCCATGGTTTCAGGTTTTTGCAAGAAAGGGTAGAGGCTCGAACTTACTGTTTCTATTGGGCTTCTTTGTTACCTAGGATCACCTTTAAATCTCCTCCTTTTTTAGGGGGTTGACTTTTCTTGTAACTCTTGACCTTCTAATAGAATTGTCTAACACTTACCCCTTGACTTCTGGTTTTTTCTACATGCTTTTCCAGATAGCACAAACATGATTTTTTTTTTCATTCTCTTTTTTTTTTTTTTTTGTTTATGAAACAAACATTTCCATAATCCCCCTCTCTTTCCCTTTTTTCTAAATCTTTTCTATGACAATTCAATCTAACCAATTGTGGGCATTGATCCCTAGGTTAGGGTTTTCTCGGAAGAAAGGTAAATGGCTCAACGGGTTTGACAAGGGTTGTTTCTAACCATATGAAAAGTGAAATAAGGGCCTCTCTTCACCTTAAACTAGATTGCTTGATCCATAGAGCCTTCAACGTTGCCCCAGCATGATAGAGGATGGATACCATTCATAGAGTTCTCAATTAGTATCTTCCCTATTATGGGGGGACGGTCTTGGATCAGGGTTGACAAGGAATATTTCACTTTTTTCAAGACACTAGGGGTTAAACAATGGGAATATAAACACTTTTTTTTTTCTATGTGGGAAAATGAAAGATCACTCCTCTTTATCTTGATTGTCTGGTCACACATCGCTTAGCTTCAATGTCTTATAAGTGTTGCCTTTGGGTAGTTTCTTCACTCATCCTTATCCTCTCTCTTTTTTGGAAAGCTAGTCATCCAGCATGTGGCTAATTCATGCTATTACGCCTTCAAGTTAGATTAATCCATGAGGTAGACCATGACTCTTGTATAGGAAACATTTACTATTTTCAAGAGAAAATAAGATGACAGCAATGTAAGATAATAATATAAATTGATATTTCGCTATTTAATGAAGAAAACATAGAGGTCTTTTGGAATGAAAGTGCAAACATTTAACTTAAGGACAGAAAGTAAAAGAGATAGAAAGAAAGTGAGCAGGGACACCCCTTTCTTATGCGCTTTTGACAAGCCTCCTTCTAGTTAGGTTTTGAGATGATGCCCACATCTTCAACACTCCATCCATGGTTGGGATCTTTTGCTAAGGCAAGGCAAATAGAGGTTTCTCCAAGAGCTATAAGCGAATTGGCAGTGATAATGCAATTGTCAGCTTCCTTAACTCTTTTGCCTTCCTCTGCTAGCTCTTTAGTTTCTTTAATAAACCAGTTGGGTAGATTGTCTTCTTCCAGTTTAATAAACTTCACCCGAGCTCGAGGTTTTCTGCTCTAGCATCTGGTCGTGCCCCAGTGTTTCTAAGGTGTGCATAGCGGCGGTTCTTATCACTGGGTTTGAATGGCTCCTGGTCAACCTTCTCGGCAGATTCCTTCACGAGTTCATCTCCAGGGACTAGTATCTTATCTGGGTTACACCATAACCAAGCATGACACTGTTTCGTATCTCTGCATTTCATCTTCTCCCCATCCTCATAATATATCTCTTGGCATGTAGCGAACCAAACCTTGTCATTACCAAACTCCATGATGTCGTTAACGGTGTGGTCTGGTAGACGGTCCGTAGTGGCATTCGGAGGAGGGTTCACTGGCCATAAGCCGATGATCTTGCTATCTATCAAGTCTTGAATTTTATGCTTGAGGGTTAAACAATCTTCAGTATCATGTCCTTGGCCACCTGAATGGTATTCATAGCTTGCTGCAGATTTGAAGTAATGAGGCAGAGGATTGGGCCAGGGTCGAGGGGGTATAGGTTTCAAATATCCGGCAGCTAGGAGACCAAAATAGGTCGTGGTTTGTGAACAAGCGAGTTTGGGAAATGTCCGTTTTTCCCCCTTGTTTGCCTAGGCTGAGGAAGTGTCGCAGATGTTTTTGAAGATTAGGAATTGGGTTTTGATGAGGTCACAACCGGGCTGGTGGTTTGGGAATTGAAGGGCCTTTGGGTTTCATGTTTTAAAGCTGGACGATTTTCGGTGTTGTGGCCAAATGGGTTGAGCTGGTGTCCATAAGAGAGACTATATAATCCGGGGGTTTGGTTAGAGGTCAGCTTGAAAGGTGTCAGAGCAGGGCCCTTGGCCTGGGGAGGTCATTGGTAAGCAATGGTCGGGGCATAATCTTGGTCTTCCCTCTTCATTCTTTTTTGTCTCTCATGGGTTTGGGCTTGCAAGGACTCTGCCTACTCATAGGTTGTAGTTTCTGCATGAGATAAGAGTGAAGAGAGCATGCTTTCTATTTTAGTCATCCTATGTCTGAATCCTCTTGCTTTCACTAATATCAGAGTTAAGGCATCGAGTGTGAGTGACTCCATGGGTATTCCTTAGCTTTCGGCTTATAACGATGGGGGGCGAGGAGAGGAACCTTGGACCTGCAAAAGGAAAAAGTCAGTGTCCTATTTTGACAAATTTTTATGCAATGCATGCTTTAAGGATGTTCTTAACGTTAAGGAAAAAGGGGTGTGCCCTGTTGCCACCTTTTCGGTTGTTCGGTAAGCCCACAAAATGTTGGGAAGGTCCTCAGCCCATAAGCCCTTCGCCTTCTCCAACTTCACCTTGATAATGCTGAACAGGGTCCTATTGGTGACTTCAACCTGGCCATTGGCTTAGGGATGCTCTAGAGAAAAGAAGTGATGGTTGATTTGGGCGTCTGAGCACATCTGTCCGAATTGACCACCCTTGAACTGTTTTCCATTATCTGTGATAATCACATTGGGGATTCCGAACCTACATATGATGTCCTTCCATAGGAAATTCTTCATTTTTTGCTCAGTGATTTTTTTTTTTTTTTTTTGTGGGCACCTTTCTTCACTTTTGCTTGCCCCTTGATGGCTCTTTTTTTCTTCTTTTATTTTCCTTGGTGGTGATCGCTAAGCTAGGGTTTATCTTTCGGGAAATATGAACTAGCTCAACGGGTTTGACAAAGATTGCTTTGTGACTATACGAAAAATGAAATAAGGGTCTCTCTTCCTTTCGAATCGAATTGCTTGATCCATAAAGCTTTTATAATGCTCTGGCTTAATGGTTTGAGTGCAAAAAAAGGGGTCATTCTTGGCCAAGTCTTCTGATATTTGCTTGCCCTAATGTGGGAGGATGATTCCGAATCGGGCTTTGACAAAAAATCTTTTGCTTTCCGTACAACACTAGTGGGTTGAGCAAAGGGAATATACATCATTCATTTTTCTTAAGAAATTCAAAGATGGCTCCTCTTCCTCTTGATAATCTGGCTACTCATCTCTTAGCTTCGGTGTCTTGTAAGTGCTGCTTTTTGAGTGGTCTCCTCACTCACTCTCATCTTCCCTCTCTTTGGAAAGTTGACCGTTCGGCGAGTGATTAACCCGTGCTATCACACATTTCAAGTCAGATCTTCTACAAGATAAATCGCACCCATTTTTAGAAGCATTCACCATTCATAAGAATATGAGATAATAGCATTTGAACGAAAAACTATATTTATTACTTTAACAGAAAGCATAAGGTCTTTATTGAAATGAAAATGCAAACATGAAATAAGATAGATAGAAAAAAAGCAGGTGAGGACACCCCTTTCTTGTACATTTTCAAAGGAACCCTCTTAGTAGGGTTTTGGAATGATGCCCATGTCTTTGATGCTCCTTCCATCCTTTAGATCAACAGACCAGGTAAGGCAGGTGGTGCTTCTTTGAGGGCTCTCGGTGAGCTGACGGTGATGGTGCAATTATCAGCCTCGTTGACTTTCTTGTTTTCCTCCGTTCCCTCCTCAGCTTATCCAAGAAACATGTTGGCTAGCTCACCTGCTTCTAACTTGAATGACTCTACCGGTGCTTTAGGCTCGTTAAGGCCTCAACCTATGTCTTCGTAGTCAAATTCAGTCGCAGGCCAAAGATTCTTTGATAGGTTGAGTTTTGTCGTGGCATACTTGGGGTGCAAGAATTCATCTCCCTAACCATCGGTGATCATGCTTTTGGCAAGGATCTATGGGTAGGGACTCTTTAATTGGCCAGTCTGAAGGGTTGTGCACTTCATTTGAATTGTAGAGATAAACTAGGCGTGACGAGATTTCCTCCTCCTAGTCACTTTCTTCATCAGTTTCCTAATCCTTCTTGGAATAATCCTCGACCAGGATTTTCGTCAAATCATCCCCCTCTTCTATTTCTTTCAATACCAAGTTGACATTGTGATTCGGCAATAAGTTTGTGGTCATATTAGGAGTAAGAGTTGGGTTCACCGACTGTATGTCAATAGTCTTGTTATCTATCAGGTCTTGAATTTTGTGCTTAAGAGAAGCAACTTTCCTTGTCATGCCCTTGGTCACCTGAATGGTATTCGTAAGTGAGGGCACCATTGAAGGTTGGAGGTAAAGGGTTTGGCAAAGGACGGGCCAGTATGGGCTTTAATATGTTATTCTTTAAAAGGTTATTTATGGAAGGCTTCTGTCTTAGTGCAAGCTAAGGTATCAAAAGTACTGATGCATCGGGCAGGCCTATTGAAGTTGGGTCTTGCCCCAATAGGGCCAAAGTTAGGCATTTGAGTGGGCATGGTTAAGGTGGGTATGGGCAGTATAGGATGTGACTGGGGTGGTGGACGATATTGCGATAGTTGAATAGGCAAGGTGGCAAAAACCTCACTCTCTTTCTTGATCACCCCCTTTGTAGTGTCCACTTTTCTTACTATGATGGCAGAGCTTTCTCTAGTCTTTCCATAGGAGTCTATAATCCTTCCTGTTTTGAGACCATTTTCTATCATCTCCTCTTGCATGATAAGCTCAGAGAAGCTTTTCCCCACACTTGTGTAGAGCTTTTCATAGTATATGCATTGGAAAGTATGCATGAATAGTTGCACATACTCTTTTTTTTTTCCAAAGGGGGATTGACTTGTGAGACTACTTCTCTCCACTTAAGGGCATAACTTTTGAAGCTTTATTTGTCTCCCTTGCTCATTGTCATTAAGGACCAATGATTGGAAGTTAGATCTATATTGTGGCAATATTGGGCCTTGAATGCATTAACCAGTTCAACTTAGGTTATGACCTTCCTCTGATCAAGTCGAGCAAACCATTGCAAAGCGGACCCAGTTAAACTATATTGGAAGAGTTGCATGAGAAGTTTTGGATCATTCCCATTGCTAGTTAATACCCCAGCATAAAGGCAAAGGTGGGCTATAGGGTTGCCAGTGCCATCGTACTTTTGAAAGTCAGGCATTTTGAACTTGGTTGGCTTTGGATGATCCGGGAAAAAGTAGAGCTCATCATAGGAAGTGATCCCAAAAGGATCATGGCCATGGAGGCTCTATAGTAAGTCTTCCAAACCTTGGATCTTCAGGCTAAGAGGGTCTGGGAAGATTCTTTTTGCAATATGTGAGAGTAATATGGTCTCTTCTTCTTCAGTGTTGGCTCCCTTGGAGTCCTCTTTGTTTTTCCCTGTAATGTCAAATTGGAGCACAATCCTCGAGTTGGCAGGTTCAGAGTCCTTGGAAAAAACTTTGAATGATGATGGGGCTAAAGCAACATCTTTTATAGCCATGGCTTGGATGAACTTAAACATTTCGTCAATCTTGGTTCTCATCTCATTGATCTCCTCTCGAGAGATTGATGAGGATTCATTAGGATTGGCTGCCATTAGCAAAGTTCTTTGTCGGGTAATGATCAGGTCTTTAGGTGGCTGTGAATCTTTCTTATAAGCAATGATGACTTTTTATGGTGTATTCTCTACAAAAGAAAAAAGAAAGAAAAAGAAAAATAAGGACACAAGTCACAAGTTAGTGTTTGATATTTAGAAAGTTTTATGCGATGCATGCCTTAGGGGTGTCCTTACTTGAGAGGGACACTAAACATTATGCATTTGCCTTACTTTTTGGAGATAGGGGGTGTCTGGGCCTTTATGCATATACCTTGCCGTCTATTGAGAACATACATGTATTCATTTATTCATTTGTAGAAAATAGAGGAGTACATCGAACTTAGAGTTTGAATACAGGAAAATCAGAGTACAATTTAACAAGGGGGGAGGGGAACATTTTCTTTAAGACTTCTGCCTATCTACTTTTACAAGGAGCATCCTAAACTACTTTTGAGTCCTTAGATTCACCTTTTGTTGATGTTAAGAGGTTATTGAACTGATCTTACTTTGTGGGTTGCCCCTTGCCTCCTTGCCATCCCTATCTCCGCGAGCATAGAAGGATTGGGGACCCTCTTCATGGAATGACTTGAAATGCATGCCATGGGTCCTTAGGGTTACATAAGAACCTTTAGAATTTTAGTAGGGTTTATGCAAGGGAGAGTGAGCTTGTTGTCATTCTCTATAGGGTTAATTATATGAACGAGAATGCAATGACTTGAGTTACTTTGGAACTCTCTTCTTGAAATGGAGTATTGAATACATGTAGATGTGTGCAAAAGTACCAGGAGAGAGAGAGAGAGTGCAATAGTAAAATAATAAAACATGTATGAACATTTATACAAGCATTATAACAGCACGAATAGAAAAGAATAAAGGGAAGTAAAGTGGTCACCCTTTCCTCCATAATTTTGAAATTGACGTGCATGTCTTAAATCATGCAGAGGTTCGGCTATACACAGGTTTATATATAAGCATGAGGTTGAGGGTTTACTAATGCTTCCTAAGAAGGCTCGGTTTTCAAATCTTCAAACCAATGCCCACTCCCCGAGGTGGTGCCATTATCGATTGGTGATCCGAGCGGGAGAACCATCAAGAGGCTGTAGGCTAAAATACTGACACAGCATCCGCCCACAACTAATATTTTGTTCCCCCTTCTAACCAGAAGGGACGTAATCAGGTAGAGAATGCAAATATGCAAATGCGAGTGCATGTTTAGTGTGTGTGAAATTTTAAAAATCAGAGGAAATGACCCAACAACTACCATCCATCATGTCATTCATGGCAATTTGTATAGATAATAAAAATAAATGTAAACATGGTCCACCTACAAAATAAAATGCAAAAATTTAGTACCTTAATGACAAACTTAATGCAAGATAGAATGATTGAATATGACTTGAACGCAAGTGATGAAATGTTTTTTAAACCACTTTGAAATGTCTAATTTTGAAAATTTTGAAGTGAATAGAATTGGATAAATTAAACGAAGATTCTGGATGAGTTGAGGGTGAAGACACATGATAATGGCCTAACCTTTTAAGCATCCCCAGTGGAGTCGCTAGCTATCAAGCCCCAGTTTTTTACACTATCAAGATGATATGTAGAAAACACATGATACTCTCTCATTAGAACTCATCCTCCTAGAAGGACGAATGCGACTAGGTTTGAATTAGAAATTAACTTGAATAATGGCTTTTGGAAAAAGGTTTGGAGTCACCACCTAACTTTGTTAAGGTGAGTTAGGTCACCTAAAACTAAGTGTAATCCGAATATTAAATTTAAGATTTTTAAAAAGGTTTTGGAAAACTTTCTCAAGAGAGGACTTTATTTGGAGAAAATATGTTGTTTGGCAACCTTTGAAAAGATGTAAGCGTTTTTTGCAAATAACTCTATTTTAGTATTTTGAAAACAGTGATTGTAGGTTCGAAGGTTGGTTACATATAGGGAAGATGCACTGGGCTATCACCCTATCCCGCCCTACAGTACCTGCATATTTTTTCACCCTAGGTTCACTTATTTGGAATCTTTAATTATCCAATGTCCAATTATATCCACTTTAAGATTTTGAAAATAAGTTTGAGCCACACTTTAGGGATGATGTAATGCATGATATGCAACTGTATGAAAAAAATTTAAACTTAGAGAGAGATTTTGAAATAGAAAATTGAAATTTTGAAAAAGGTTGTGACCACACTCATGAGGTGTGCCTATATATCATTTTGTTGGGAATCAGGTCAGTCGTAGTTCGGACTCGAGATCCGATTGAAAATAAACAATTTGGCATCTTGTTTGATTTGAAAATGTTATTGTTTGAACTTTGATTTGGAATTGAACTTGGAGTTGACTTTGTAATAAAACTTGAATTTGAAATTGAACTTTGAAAGGGAACTTGGACTTGTTTTGGAAAGTTTGAATTGAACTTTGAAATCATCTTGACTTGAATTAGGGTTTGAAAACCATCTTGATTTAAACCTAAGATTTAGAAAAGAGTTGAAACTTACTAACTTAGGGTTAGGGTTGGACTATGGTTTAGGCGTCTTAGGACTTAGATAACCTAAGGTTTAAACATGCACTTGAAAATTTTAATTTTAGGAAAGTTTCGAATTAGAAAAGTTTCAAATTAGGAAAGTTCTATTTTAGGAAAGTTTTCACTTTAGGAAATATTTGATTTTGGCAAGATTTAAATTTAGAAAAGCTTGAATTAAGAATTTTGGAAAATCGGGATTTGGAAATATTTGATTTAAAAAACATTGAATTTGAGAAGTTGAGTTTGAAAAAGGTTTGATCTAGGTTTGAGGTAACTAGGAATTTAAACAATCTTAGGACCTAGAGTTTATGCAATGCATTTTGAATTGAAAAGGTTGGATTTCAATTGAAAAAGGAAAGGTTGGTTTTTAGAAGGTTTTGAAATTAGGAAAGATTGACACTAGAAAATATTTGATTTGACTTGGAATTGGAAAGCTTTAGTTTTTTAAATCTATCATTTTATATGACTTTCGAATTAGGAAATCTACGATTTCATGTAGAAAATGATTTTGAAAATCTATGATTTGATACAAATAGAAAGCTATGACTTGAAGACAAAGAGTTTTTAGAAAGTAAATATTTGAAAAGAGTTTTTTAGGAAGTGAATTTAACAAAACTATTTTATAAAGATTTGAATATAGACTTTTGCAAGTCTCTTGAATATCTCACTTTCCTAAAATGATTCTAACCATAAGAAGACTAAAATCATTCTAGGGTTGTGATTTTGAAAACAATTAGGTTTTGAAATCCTAATATGGACTTCGATGGTCTCTTTGGATGTAACACATTTTTAAAATAACCCTAACCATAAAATGGCTAAAATCATCTTAGAGTTGTGATTTCTTAAAAAGCAATCAATGTTGGAATCTAAATTTATACCTTAATGGTCATATTGAATATAACACTTTCCTAAAACAACTCTAACCATGGAATGGTTAGAATTATCTTAGGGTTGTGGTTTTGAAAACAACTTTGAAGGAAAATGTTTTAAAGGCAAGTTTTGAAAGCAACTTTTAATACAAGTTTGAAAACACTTTTGAATGCATGATCATGATAGCAATAATACAATAGAGGCATGAACATACAAGGTTAAGCTTCACCATATAACCAAGGGGGTCAGACCCATATCGTCTTAGGTGGAACTCAAAGAAAATCCCTAACACGGTGATTCTCTTTAAGGTGTTCCTAGGCATGAACTAGGAGGTCCCTTGTTTCAAGCATGCAAAAAGAGGAGGTAGAAGATGGGGATTAAAATAGAAGAAAACCTAAGTGGGTTAAGAGGGAGAAGAGAGAAGGAAGGATTACATAAAAGTAAGTAGAACCCTACCTTGTCTTCTTCTTTGCTTTGATGGTGGACTTTGCTTGGACCTTGGGAGCTTTGAATGTACAGCACTTGATCTTTAATGGATGCTTGGAGGCAAGGATTTGAGTGCATAAATTGTATCGAGGCTAGGGTTTGAGTGTATGGAGGCTAGGGTTTGAGGAGGCTTGAGAGAATTAGGGTTTTGAAAGAATTTGAGCTCTGTTTTCAGAGAGGCAGAGTTTCTGAAGTGATTTTGCGGACCCAAAATACACAGGGGAGGTGGCCTATAGTTATAACCAACCAAAGTTGGCTCTAACACCTGTTGCAGTAACGCCATGCCAAATTTTGGCTTGGCGCGACTAGGAGTGCAGCCAACCGCTTTGGAAAGTTTTTAAGGCGGCAAGAAACAGATCTTTGACCCTTGTGACACAAGGCAGAAGATTTGGACGCCTGTCTTAGTGACTACCATGCAATTTTTGGTTTAGCTTCACTAGGAGTGACTCTGAAAAGTCCAGAAATGATCCAAAAGGTTTCGAGTAACCAGACTTGGCTAGGAATGGAGGGGAACCCCTAAAAGAGTGTCCCGAAGGTAGCTAGCTTGATAACCAGAGCCAAGATAGTTGAAAAAGGTGATCGGCCCACTAGGGGCAAAATGGTCATTTAAACTGAGTAAACATCGGAATCGACTAGGAGTGATCTGTTAGAAGACTTAAAAGTTGGAAATACTATTAAGAATGCTCTGAGGGATTTTTAGTTTAATACCCAGAGCCAGTGTGGTTGGAAAATGTGACCGGCCTACTAGGGGTAAAACGGCCATTTTGTATCGAGTTTACCAGAATGGACTCGAAATTGTCTAGAATGGTACTAAAAAGTTAGGAATACTATTGGAAGCATCCTCAGAAGGTAACCAATTTGATACCCAGAGCCGGTGTGGTTCCCGAAAGTGTTTAGATGCCTAGGGGCAAAATAGTTATTTTGACCTATACTCTCGAAATCGATCCGGAAGCAACTAGAAGACACTAAAACATGCTAGATTATCCTTGGGACAATCTTGGAAGGGTGGACTTACTGATCTGAGGTTTTAAGTACTTTTTCGAGAAGCATGTCTAGTGGACCCAATGGGCAGTTTGGTCATTTTTTGCTGGAATGGGCTAGTAGGCACTGGTGTTGACACGGGTTTTTGAGTGTTTCCATCACTCTGACAGTGTGTGATACGTTGGTTTTCAAAGGTATCCCATCCTCCGGTAAATGTGTCATGGCCAAGAGGCGTGTTTGGTCTCGTGACATAGGGGGTTTATTGGCATTTCCAATGTTGACCTGTTTGTGAGTTTTTCTACCACTCTGATGGTGGCGATGTTTGTGAGTATTTCTGTCACTCTGACGGTGAGCGTTCATTCTCGAGATTGCCTGCTCTCGAGAAGCTGCTGGATAGTATTTCTGCTTGAGGAATTAACTTTCTCAAAAGACGTGCCAGATTGAATTTAACTAGTCTGGACTGGAAGTGGAACTAAAATTAAGGTTGAAATATGAACTTACTGTCTTTAAGAATACGTGCCAACTAGAATTGGACTGAGCAAGACCCCAAGGGCCTTTTGGTTAATTTGTCTCTATTGGGCCTAACGGGCCTGCGAAGCGGTTGATTTTTAAATTGAGTCTGGAAAGCCTATTTGGACTTAAATGTGTTGGTGTCGGTTTGAATGTGAGTTTGGTCATGCCGGAGATTGCTGAGTGGACAAAAATGGGGTGCTTACAACTATAGGAAGGTCCCCGACCTGATCCCTACGCAGTTTAGGATACGTAGGCAGTTTAGGATCTTTTCCTAGGCTTGATCACTTTTCCTAGAGCAAGCGAGGAACCATCATTCAAAGTTGGTGATCTGCCCATGGACTCCAACCCACCATGTTTAAGTTAGGTTTCATTCATGGATTATGAATTGCCTAAACTATGTTTTACTTAATCCCTACAAGTTAAGGTATGCATGCAATTTAGGTTCTATTCCCAAGCTCAGTCACACTTCCCTAGTAAGCAGGGAAACAACCACTCCAAGTCGAAGTTCAGTCCATAGAGCTTGGGCTATCAAATACTTTCCCGACATATGGGAAGTCAACTATGACCATTCTATCACCAGCCAAAACTACGTCTGACTTAATTCCTCCAAGCCAAGATACGTAGGCAGCTTGGGTTCTCTTCTTAGGCTGGATCACTTTTCCCCCAAAGAGTAGAAACCATCAATAGCTATTTCCTTGAGGAACGAGAAACCATATCGAACTTAATGGTTTCAAATACTCGTATCATTCAATGTCAAGCCTGAACTACCTGGTCTGATTCCTACACAGCTATGATATATAGGTAGTCTAAATTTTCTTTTTAGGCTCTGTCAAAACTCATCATGAGCTTCTGCATTTATTATTTAATTGGAAGTCTATTTCAAAACTTCCCCAAAAAGAGTGACAAAACTTTCAAAAGTAGTCAACATGACGTTTTCAAAAACAAGTCTTTCAAAGCTAGCATAAGCCTCGGATCAATCAACAGCATTGCATTAACATTGCATTCATAAGCAGCATAATAGGATCTTAAGTGTGCATAATTGAAATGATGTATGCATACAAACACGATGACGATGACGATGACAATGTTGAATTCGATAGACATTTGGAAAAGAGGTCTATAGAGTGGGGTTGACGCCGATTTTGTGTAGAGTAGGGTGTTATGATTTGAGCCCATATACTGCCCAATACGTAAAAGGATCTCCGAACCTAGACCTAATTATGTAGACTAATTATCAAGGGTCTTTCAAAGCCAGCACAAATTCCTTTTCAATATGATTGGAATCTATGCAAACCAACATATCATGTTTTTTGCATTAAAATAATATTTTTAGCCTCAAAATTTGTGTTTGCGAGAACACATTTT